>BHFT01058645.1:0-16130 GCA_004320025.1 Laticauda laticaudata
GCGAACCAATCCGTAAGTGGCCTTTTCGGCCAATCAGAATGAGGGACTTGGAACCTACCAAGTTCCATACAGAACAAGTTCAAACTTCAAAGTCACAGAAATCTACAAAGATCCATCCACTTGTTCAACCATTTGGTCAGCTGCCTCAGAACTGCATGCTCTGGTTCAGTTCATCAATAAACAGAGTATTTCTTTCCAATCAGCCTCTATGTTATTTCCAGCATCTTTCTTACAGCTTGGAACTGAACCAGATGGATTTTCCTTCCAACACTAAGTAAAGGTAAAGGTTCCCCTCACTACGTGCTAGTTGTTTCCGGCTCTGGGGGGCAGTGCTCATCTCCATTCCCAAGCCAAAGAGCCAGTGCTGTCCAAAGACGTCTCTGTGGTCATGTAGCCAACATGACTAAATGCTGAAGCCTCACAGAATGCTGTTACCTTTCCACCAAAATAGTCCCTATATTTTTTTTAAAATGCAAGTAGAAAAATAGGGACTACTTTGTATTTTTCTACTTGCATTTTTACATGGTTTTTAACTGCTAGGTTGGCAGAAGCTGGGACAAGTAAAGGGAGCTCATTCTGTTACACGGTGCTAGGCATTCAAACTGCCAAACTGCTGACCTTTTAGCCACTGAGCCACTAATGAATATCATTTTTTTTGCACCTATTTCTATAGTTAAGTAATTAAAAACAAAGGAATTATTGTTTCATGACATATCCACTACTAACAGAGTCGGACTCTGTTAAAAAAAAGAAGCTCTAGAAGAAGGATTGCTTCAGAATCCTACTTACATGGGTGAAAAATTCAGAAAATTTCTATCTATTGTAATGGAGGTCCACCAACAAGTGAGGATAATCTAGATATCCCATGTAACTAGAATAGGAGCATGTGGTATACACAAGCCATAAGCTGGCATAAATGCATAGCCAATGGAATTCAAAGCTGCATTTGGTCACCAAAATGTGACAGAAGAGAAAAATAAATTGATTCATTCAAAGAGCTTAAACTGCAGGTAGTGATTCTCTGGGGCAGTCCCTGGGTACTTCAGCCAGACCAAGAAAAAAATGTCTCATTTTTTTCTTGGTCTGGCTGAAGCAATTTTTCTTTCAAATTTCTAAATTTGCAACAATTTAGAAATGTTGCAAAACCTTATTTTCAGTGAAACCAATCTCTCTTCTACAATGGATTGAAAACAATGCAGTTTTGGACCTTCATTTATCCAGCCCACATTTGCTATGTTTGTTTTCTCATTCTGAGATATTACAAGTCTAGCTGCCAGAACAACAGTTTATATTAGAAAAGGTTTAGCAGCAGCCATCTTTAAATCAGCGTGGTAGTGACACTATTGAGCTATTTTTCAAAGATATATCTGAGAGTTATATGAGTACAAATCAATCCTCTCAAAGTATTTTCCTTGCGTTGCGTTTGGGCAAAACTTGTCATTTCTGAATGGCGACTTGTTATGATAGGCTACTGTTTCAAATAAATCCTAAAAAAAAAAAAAAAAGCACCTGGCTGAAGCTGCTGTCAGGTTTCTAGGAACTGTTATTAAAATTGCTAGCATGCCTTGGGTAATCCATGTCTTCCATCACTTGAACTTCCAGGTTCTCTGGAGTTGCCTCTACAGTAACCATGTCTAGTTCCAGTTTATTTTTTTTACTCAACTATTTCCATGACCACCAGTTCTGGGCATGAATCTGGCATGATCCTTTATTTACCAAACCTCTCACTCTGTTCTGGATCCATTTGAATTGAAATCAATAGTTTCCTTTGAGTCAAGCTGTTCTCTTGGTCTACATGGAAGCATCTCTATTGGGTTGTTGTTGTTGTGGGTATCTATGTGTGTGTTTTTTTGTAAAACAGACGAATTTTGCTATTGTCTTTCCCTGGGATAATTTTTTGAGTTCACTATCTATTTTACATCCCTGGGAAACCTTAATGGTCTTCTGTTCAAAAACCATACAAGTCCAAACCTGCTTAGCTTTTCAAATTCAGTCAAGGTCAGTTGATACTGCTACCTGCATTTGAGTTAATCCAGCCTCCATCTAATCCTATAAATACCCCTTAAATCTCCTTATATCTGACTTGTTCATTACATTCCTGAAATATCTCTACTGTTAGGGTAATCAGAAAGCAACAGAATGAAAAATATCCTTCGGTAAGCCATTAAGTATATTGCTTGCAGTCCTAGATAATACATAAGAGACTGGGTTTAGCACCTCTTCACTTTCAGCATTGACAAGGTAATTATTCTGTAGCCATTCAGGAGCTGCAGATAATGACTTGGTAAAAGTTTCACTCCGGAATGAGAGACCAATGTAGGTAAAGGGGGGGGGGTTTTTTTTGTAAGATTTAGGTCAATATGCATGAAAGGAAGAAAAATACAGCAATTAGAAGTTCTAAAAGATACAGAATCACTTTTGGCTTATGGGAACATAGATTTAATTTGACATATTCATGGAAGAGTTAATTGGAGGCTGGGCATGTGAAGCTAAAAGTCAGCTGAAGAAAAATGTGACACTTGTTGAACAAGTTTGCTTAAGGGAAAAGTTATTTTCAGTTCTTAAATGGTGAAGAATACTGTTTTGCTATATTCTTATAAAGCTGCCATAAAGAAACTCCAAGCATAAAGATTACAGAATTGGTTTCTACATTAAATTTGTAAAATTTGAAGGCAAGTTGTTTAAAAAGTGTGTCTATAATCTTGAAAAGATGCTGTTCTTACTGTATATCCATTTCCCCCAATTAGCTGTTGTCCAGATGTCTGAACTACAACTTAACGTTTGGCATGGAAGGCTTCAAGTTGGTGCTAATACATAAATACAGCTGCAATTGAAAAGTTCTGCATTTGCTATTCTTACAGGGAGGTGCAGCCCTTCAAACTGAAGGCCAAAAGCTGCTTCAAAGGCAAAAACAGTGTGGGCATGCATACTACACCTCCCAGTGCCTATGATTCTTCCTTGGAGTCTCATGATAGCTGCTCAGTATGAATTTGAGTTAAGGAAATGCCGATAGCATGCCTGATTCTGCTTCAAGCTCCTTTTTAACTGTCAGTATGTAGAGCTGCAAAACAACAATAGTTTAGTGTTGATATTAAGGCACCAAACTAAAACCTGGAGATAGCCCTGCCTGAGATACAAAGCTCATCCAGAGACCTTGGGCCATTCATTCAATCTCAGCCCTAGAAAGGAGGCAATGGCAAACTACTTCCAAAATCTTGCCAAGAAAACTTCAGGGTTTAATCCAGATAGGAACTAGGAGTTTTGTTGAGTTGAAGGGAGAAAGAGAGAAAGAAAGAAAGAAAGAAAGAAAGAAAGAAAGAAAGAAAGAAAGAAAGAAAGAAAGAAAGAAAGAAAGAAAGAAAGAAAGAAAGAGGGAGGGAGGGAGGAAGGAAGGAGGGAAGGAAGGAAGAGCTGTATATTCTTATTGAATAACATTTGGTACTATTGCTCTGGATTCTAGAAAAGTTGCCATAGAGTCAATTCTACAGATATCAGCCTCTCAACACATGAGGCTGTTATAATGAGGGCCAAATGCTTCCTTTACTTATATTCCCCCAGTTCAGCCTACTATTTTTCCCCTTTAAAAATTAGCAGTTTGAGGAATCCTTTTCAGCAGTCTAGTCTGTGGGCCAGTCATTTTTTTTAAAAAAAGTGGCGCTGGTTTTGATTATGATGCTGCAACTGCCCACAAAAAGAATGTTATTAAAATATAAGTTATATGTTTTGATTTGAAGAACAAGGAAAAAGGGAAAAAGAATATTAAGTGGTCTGCTGAAGCAACAAACAATTTTCATGTGGCTGGTGAAAAAATAAGTTTGAGAACACTGCCTTTATGTAGCTCAAATACTAAAATCCATGACTTGAGCAATCTCCAGCCATTAAAGAAGGACAGCAATATTTTTTTCCATGTGGTCATTGGGAGTTAAATAAAACTAAGAGATAGAAGATTTCCTAAAGTCACCAGGAACATATGGGACACAATCTTATAACTCAGATGTTCGAACAGTTTATCTACTAAAGTGCTTTTAGATTGTTTATATTTATATTTATTTTATTTGGTTTGTCAATTGCTTACAAGATAATAGGTATAAGTAAAAACATAGTTATGAATACATGGATATATATAAGAAAAATAAAAGAAACAATAGGACAGAGACGGTAGGCACGTTGGTGCACTTATGTATGCCCCCTACAGATTTGTACTGAGATCATAGGAATATTTACTCCAAAATTAGGCTGCTTGTATAGATGGGGCATACTCCCAGTCTGAGACTGAATTTTAAAAGAAGCAGTTCATAAAATTCATTATTATTCATATTCCCTCCAAATCTGTCCATTAAAAATTATAAATGTCTCCTTCTGATCAGGTATTTCTCTCCTGAAAAGAGAACATACATAGATGTAGATATAGCTATTCATTGGTGGGAATGTTTGAAAACTACATATTAAATATACTGCATATTTGACAATTTTTTTAACTACTGGTTGTGTGGGCATGGCTTGGTGGGCGTGGCAGGGGAAGTATACTGTAAAATCTCCAGTCGGAGGTGGTATTTGCCGGTTCTCTGAACTACTCAAAATTTCGATTACCGGTTCTCCAGAACTGGTCAGAACCTGCTGAATACCACCTCTGATATGGAGAGAGGAGAGGAGAGGAGGGGAGAGGAGAGAAGAGAAGAGAAGAGAAGAGAAGAGAAGAGAAGAGAAGAGAAGAGAAGAGAAGAGAAGAGAAGAGAAGAGAAGAGAAGAGAAGAGAAGAGAAGAGAAGAGAAGAGGTCATGTTAGTTATAGATGGGCCTGACAGATAGTTGTTGGCCTGGGCTAGGACAGCTGTGGCTCCAGGTTGGACTGCAGCTTTGTGCTGTGCCTTCAGCTTCGAGACTGCTTGCAGCTCTAGAGCTGCAGCATGCCAAGGAGCTACTGAGCTGCAGCATATTCTTTCCCCAACTTCCTGCATTTGCATCACACCGCAGCACCCCCCTAACTTGTGCATAAATTGTAGTAGGCTTCCCAGAACTTCATCTACCACCCCACCCCAAGCATCCCCACATTCCTTATCTGGGACTCCTTCTGCTTAGTGATCTGTGCACTGTAGTTATGATGGCAACAGGGAATGCCAAGATTGCAGTTGTTAAGAATTGCGGTCACTTGATGTTTCTTTTAATGATAGCATTTCTTAGCAATGGAAATCCCAGTCCCAATTGTGGTTGTAAATTGAGGACAACCTGTACTATTAAATCAATTCTAAAAGGCATTATTAAAGGATGATAAGGCTTCCACTGCTCTCTGAATTCTGATAATTCTCAGGTTGCTGATTATACTTTTTAAAATTGCCAGGAAATTGTCTTTAATTGAAACTACAGGTGATAGGTTACTAGCTGACACCTGGCTTGAGAGCCTAGCTCATTGATGCTTAAAGGAATCCACTGGCATGTTTCTGAATGATTTTGAAAGATTGTGTTTGCCTTTAAAATCTTGCACAACTAAGATTTAAATATATGGTGGGATGTTTAGAGCAAAGGTTCAGAACTTTTTGGGGAATGTAGATATGATTGCATTTTTGAGTCATCTTCACTCTTACAAAATTGTTGCCATGAGGAATGCCATGAGGCTGTGGTTGGTCACAAAAGTTGAAACTTTGGTGAGGTTGTTCCAGCCACAGTCTTTAGGCCTTGAGGATACTCACACTAGCTACCTCTTTGATGGAATGGATGGCAGATTTGCTCATTTCTAAATAAAATGTGTGGCCGCAACACATGTTTATTCTCTAAACATACAGTAGCAATAGCACTTAGACTTATATACCACTTCACAGTGCCTTACAGCCCTCTCTTAATGGTTTATAGAGTCAACATGTTGCCCCCAACAATCTGGGTCTTCATTTTATCAACTTCAGAAGGATGCAAGGCAGAGTCAGTCTTGAGCTAGTTAGAACTGCTGACAGTCAACAGAATTTGCCTGCAATACTGCATTCTAACCACTGCACCACACAGCTTTGGGGGCATCTATATATCAGATGACATTCTGATATTAGACTATGGTATTTTTTGGTATGCACGTTTTCAGCTTAATTTTATTTTAATTTAAATTTTCAAACTATTTTATGAATGTAAAGTTGGGTGGGGCAGATAATCTGGCAGGCACCTGATAATCTGGCAGGCACCTGGCTAGTAATTATTCCCCTGTAATATTTCAGGAATTTTCTGCCCTAAGGGCTTTTTGTTGTCATAAAAAAATGGTTTTTTTTTAAATTTATAAAAATTTGTGCAAATTTTCTAATTTTAAATGTATTTTCATTTGTTATTCACTGCTGTTTTTCCTTTTTATGTGTTTCAGTTATTTACTGTAAATTGACCTGTCTGTTTTGAATTTTAAAAAATATATAAAGAGACCTATGTTTGAAACAAGATACAACTATAGCAACAAACATAGCAGAGGAACAGTTTACAGAGAAAATTACTCAGAAGGTTGCAAGTAGAATAGGCCACATGCCAAGGCTGATGGAATAATGAATCAATAGTCAACATGACCTGGAAATTCCTTCTTGAAATGAAATATAATTTAGAGTGACCCAAAGTTATTAGTTGAGATTTTCAAATGAAATAGAAAGGAATTGATTCCATGCCAATGTGGTATATATTCTGATTGTGGCTGTTCTTGAAGTTCCTGAGATAAAAACAATGTTAGCTATCTTGACTGATAAATTAGGAGCTGTTGCTATGCCATCAAGTCAAGAAAACAACATCCTATCAAAGAAGGAACAAGCCTAAAGATTTTAATCTTCATAAATTTCTGTAGGTATGAGATCACAGTCAATAGATTAGAATTTGCTGAAGCTGATATTTATATATGGCAAACTAGTAATAAAACTGTTTGAAATCACCTACATAGCTTAACTGATTTTATTAGGTACCTAACTCTAAAAAAATGCAAACTACAAACTGTTCATAAATATTACCAAGGGTAAACTTCTATCAATTGTTGTTACATGCAAAATACTGTTGCATCTCTAATATTGGTGGCATTACATGCATTCATAAAATGCTATCAGGTTATTCAAAATGTGTTTTACTATTGCACAAATAGGGAGCCAAAGAAAGAGGATGAGAGACAAAAGAGGGGAAAACAAAGTGGAGGTGCCATATCAAACAATAAACTACTCACCTCAATCAAGCTGCCTGTTTCTTCAATGTCTAAGAACCTTCCCATATCAACCATCAGGCAGTTTGATGCATGATAATCTATACACTACTAAAATTATTGTGTCTTTTTGTTTGCAATCTTCAATCATTGAATCAAGGTAACTGAAATTGACTAAATTACTGAAATGCTGGAACCCATGACCCCCATGGGAATGAAATTTGGGGAAGTTGTGACCGCTTGAGCACCACTGTGTTTTCTGACTACAATTTCCAGAAAGACGGGAAGGCAGTATCCTTGCCTTTTTTTTTCTGCTTCTGTCTGACCTCTGCACCCAAATGGCTGATGGTGAAGCCCAGCAGATAAATGTCAACTGGCTGCTTTAGAACCAAGGGTGAAACTTGAAATCTCTTATTTGGATGGCTGCTTGTGAGATAGGATTGGTGAGATGGGAGTGCAGAGAATCAAAAGGTGAGCTCCTTTGCTCCTTGCAGAGAAGGCCTCTTTGAAATACATTAAGATGTATTTCCCACTCCCCTCGACAAAACAGCAGCATCAAGGAGGAGGGGTAGTGATTTTCAGTGCTCCCTCTCAGCTTCCCATAAACAACATCAATGGTGAAGCTAGTAGGAAGTTAAAAGTCATTCCCAATGTCTTTTTGCCTGGCCATGGTCATTCTGTTCAGGTAACGAAGTATCTCTGAAATGATGATCCAATGCATTGTAGATTGTCTAGTTCTCTCCACTAAAGGAAATTTTTTATATTTTGCAAGGGGAAAAAGCCCTTAAAACTAACACTGTGGCGCTATTAAGTGATTATGAATAGAGTAATATTCTGCTAGTTACTACCTTAGTATTTATTTTTGTACCATGTTCAATTCCCTACTATGCCAAACAACTCTCATATCAAGCTACATTAATAAAGTCAATAAATACCAAGCAGTTAATAAAATCAATCAACAGAAGTACATTGTTGCTCTTACCTGAAGATAAATTGATTGACAACCTAAAGGGTTCCCAAAGGAACAAACTCCTTCCAAATCCCTTCTTCCCTAACTACCCTTCCGTCCCATAAAACACATTCCTTCTACACCCAGTGAACTGAAATGCAATATCTATATAATGGTTTCAACTGGGCAAAACCATAATAATCCTGGACCTGCAAAGGAATTTGTTATTTTCTTTAATTTCTTCCCAAACAAACTGGATGAGGAAAAACAGTTGGAAATTAAATATAAACAAGATGGAGATGTTGTTGATCAGGAAGAAATTGGAGACCAAGATGAAGCCTGGGAAAGAGAGGCAGTTTCCCAGAAAAATCAGTTTGAGAATGTTCTTTCATTCCCAGCTGTTACTGGGTTTGCAGGTGGTGGCCCAGTTAAGGGAAATGTTAGAATAGCTAAACTACTGGTTTGTTTGTGACTCACTTGTTGCTCAAATTTATCAACAATAATCTATGCCTAGATTATAAATTGTCAGTTGCACAGTATATGGGACCACCCTTAAAAGGGCCCCCCAAAATTTCCATGGATGTAAAATAGAGTGACACATTGCTAACCAGCATGGGATACAGAGATTATATGCTTCCTTTCCACAGTCTGAGGAGGAGAGTTTCTTAAAGCTGTCAGTTGTTCCCTTCCAACTCTTCTTTTTAAAGTGCTAAGTGAGTGCATTTAATGTGTGCACTGTCTCTCAAAAAAAATTTGTAGACAAGCAACTCAGCGAAAACTGAATAGAGTGCTTGGAAGAAGCCATCAATGTCAAATGCCACCCTTTAATGGGTCATTGCTAGCCTCTACTCCATAGACAATGCCATTGAAGCATAGGAACCTTTTTGAGTACTGCCTTTTACGTTTTGTCTCCAGAATCCATAATAATATCCCTTGCTATCTAGCCAAGATCTGCCTTTCTTATGAACCTCAGTCATGCTGATGACTGGGTGATCATTCACAACTCCTTTGCCATCAATATTTAATTTCATTCAAATCCTTTGGCTTTTATTGGGGGCCTCATCCTTTAGATGAATCCCTATCCCTATATGAATCCCCATTTACCCTCTTTTAACCAAGACACAAGAGCCTGCATTTGATTTTTTTTTTTTAAAGGAGTTCACTATACTAGCATTTTGAAGCACTTTCCTCTCTTGTTCCTTTTCTGATACAGCTTGTACCTGAATGGAACAATCCTCTTATCTGACTTAAGGAGATACAGGTAGCCCTTGACTTGTGACCATAATTGAGCCCAACATTTATGTTGATAAGTGAGATATTTGTTAAGTTGTCTTTTATGATCTTTCTTGCCACAGTTGTTAAGTGAATCACAGCAGTTGTTAAATTACTTAAATGTTTGTTAAGTGAATCTGGTTTACCCACTTCTCAGAAGGTCACAAAAGGGGATCACATGATCCCAGAACACTGCAACCAAGATAAATGTGGGTCAATTGCCAATTGAACTTTGATCACGTGACCATGGGGAGGCTGCAATGGTCATAAGTGGAAAAATGGTCATAAATCACATTTTTCAGTGATGTTGTAACTTGGACCAGTCGCTAAATGAACTCAGTCACTTAACTTGTAAGTTGAAGACTACCTGTACTGCTTCTTTTGGGGAATCAGCTTGGAATCTCATTTCTAGTAATTGACTCAATCCAATTGGTATCTGCAAGGGATCAAATGAAAATGGGCAAGATGACAGATGCAGCATTGGAAGCCATACAACCCCCCATCAGTATCAGGTACATGTACAAAAAAGATAGAGCTTAGACCTCAATACCACCTTTTACATCTTGTTTGTTTTGATATCCACACCATGGATGCACTTTTCCCCCTTGATACACTGAACCTATCTTGCAGGTGTGTCAGGATACCTCAAAGTCTTCCATCACAGCAGTTTGTCCCTGTCAAATACAACCTAAACTACATGAACTACACATTGAAATCTATCTTCTGTAAGTGGGACATAGAATCAAAAGGCTTAAGAAGAACTAAACCACTAAAGATTCCAGACAGAAAGGGAAGAGGAAGACAAGTGAAAAGTTAGTCTTTTGTCTTTGGTTAGTTTTGGAACTTGCAAAGTAACAAAATATACCATATAACATTTGAAATATTTCAGGAGATTTTTCAAGAATGGGACAAAAATAACAGCTTCAGATTCAGCAATGAAATAAGCTTCATAAATTTAGATTATGTCTAAAATAATCTGAAGAAGAAATTACTAACATGAAAGAAAATATCTAGGATGGAGAAATAACAGATGCATGATGCAGAAATAGCAGAACAGAAAGGACTTGCAGAAGTACTGGAAATAAATAAATAAATAAATAAATAATGGACTATATGGGGTGGGAACTAAAGTGTGACAAGACAAGAAGTTTACCTGGATTGAGACTTTGTAATGAAGTTGGTTAAAGACTTGAAGAAATCTTTGAGATGAGAAAAAATGGAAAATGGAAAAGAGATCATATCCTACAACATCATCCAAATGAATGAAAGAATAAGTCTGTTAGAAGCAAAAGAAAGTAGTAAAAATTGGTTTATTTGAATATGGTTAAAATATGTTTAGATAAATCTGGAATCCTTTAATGGATTTTTTTCTGACACCAGGATTGCAATGCTAATAATTTATAAATATTAAGGATAATAATATGGATGAGGGACAGGTTGTGGGAAGGAGAGATATTTGCATGTAATTTTATAGATGGTTATGAATTATGTTTGTATTTGTAATGAAGATAATAAGCTGGAAAATATTTCAAATATTTTTCTTTTTCATTTTTGTCTTGAAAAAACAATTGTCTTGTTTTGAACCAACCTGCCTTCAATCAAGGACCTGTATACTGCATGAGTTAAAAAGAGGGCTGTGAAAATATTTACAGACCCCTTATATCCCGGACATAGACTGTTTCAACTCTTTCCTTCAAAACGACGTGATAGAGTACTGCACACCAGAACAATTAGACACAAGGACAGTTTTCCCCCAAATGCCATCAGTCTCCTAAACAAATAATTCCCTCAACATCGCCCAACTATTTACAAAATCTGCACTACTATTACTACTAATCTTCTCATCACTCCTTATCACCCATCCCCTCCCACTTGTGACTATATGACTGTAACTTTGTCGCTTGTATCCTTACAATTTATATTGACTGTTTCCTAGTATGATTTGATTGCTTATTGTACCCTAAGACTATTATTAAGTGTTGTACCTTGACTCTTGATGAATGTATCTTTTATTTTATGTGCACTGAAAGCATTTGCACCAAGACAAATTCCTTGTGTGTCCAATCACACTTGGCCAATAAAGAATTCTATTCTATTCTATTCTATTCTGTTCTATTCTACTCTACTCTACTCTACTCTACTCTACTCTACTCTACTCTACTCTACTCTATTATATTCTAAGAAGATATATTTGCATGTAACATTATAGGTGGTGATGAATTATGTTTGTATTTGTAATGAAGATAATAAGCTATTTCAAATATTTTTCTTTTTCATTCTTATCTTTTTTCCTGTAAACCTTTTATTCTCTTTTTCCTTTACTTTCCCTTCTTTCCAAATTTGGCTTGTATTTTCTTTTACTATTTTATTACAATTTTCAATAAAAATATTCATAAAACGCCACGGATTTCTGAGAGAGAAAGAAGTAGACAAGTAGGGTTATGGACAACACAGGAGAACAACTGGCAAGTCTGCTTTTTTGTGCCATAACTCAGTTGGAAGCTGACAGAAGGAAGGAAGCAGATATCCTGTCAGTCTAACAGAAAGTTAAGAGAATTTCCCCATGAAAGACAGGAGGGAATAAGTATAAATAAAACCATCAGTGCCTTGTGAAGGGTTACTTAGCAACAGGTAGAGGGAAAAGCCAGAGTAAGAGGAATTCGTTCGTACTTTATATATGATCTTCGTTTTTTTTTTTTTCATGAAAGAGAAAAGTAGACCTGCCCCAAAGGAACAGAAAAACAACTTAGAAAATGGAAGAACAAATGTGAGAATAATTTTCTCACTATAAATAATCTCACATAATAAATCTTATTTTGTAAAAAAAAAGAAATCACTGAATGCCTGTTGTTCCATCAGAATGGCTTGTTTTTATCATCTGATATCTGGCCAGCAGTAATTTGTGGCAAATTCAAAACTGATTATTCTGCTGTTATTCTGAGGTAATGTTCCAATGGAAAGGTACTTTCGCTGCTGTAATCCCAGCAAGGACTCTGTGGCTGTAGTTCTCTGTCTTCTTCATGTCTGTGAATCATGACATCCTTTATGAGAGTTCATGATGAGATGTCAGCTAGTACTGTTGGTTGGGGAACAACAACTTTCCTCTGCCTGGATGATTTATTTATTTGGAGGAGCATAGGTATTATACTGCAATGCACTTGATTGGCTATGAGTTTTGTTTTTCCTGTTCTCTTGGTCTGCTGTATCCAAAAGGAATGTGAGATGGCTGATTTGCCTCATCCATATCTCTCTCTTATATACATTTGTGGGGAATGTTCCCGTGACTGATGTAGTAGAGGGCAGCCTTCTCAAGCCAAGCTGGCATCTCTTGGCACCATTCCCAGGGAGACCCAAATACAGGCTAGCTCTATCTTACTTCCCTTTGAATGAAATAATAAAAAACTGCCATCTGGGGAAGATAGCCTTTGTAACTTCAGTAAGTGCAGTGTCTAACATTACCTACCTGCAGTTCTGTTGAAAGGGAATCACAAAGTTGAATAGCAACATTCATTAAATGGAGGTATAAAACATATGGTGAATGTTTTCCAAATATTGACAGATCCAGAGAATATTCAACACGGAATTTCACAAAGGAACAATTTTGTTTCATCTGTTATTGGGGACCATATGCCTCTATTTCTATTGGCAATTTATTTTGTTAGTTCTATCCTTTACAATAATGGCTGTTAGATCCTCACAATGGTGTCTAAAAGGATTTTTTTTCTTTTCTAAGCTGCTTTAATTAAAGTATCCAGTTGCATCCAGTGGTGTTAGCAAAGAACAGCTGCTCATTACTGTGCAGTGTAGCAGGTCAGAAAAATTACAAAAAGAGAAAAAACTAAATAGGGATGAAATTTTTTTTTTTTTCGAGATTAGGACAAAGAAGGAAACAGATATTTCTCCATACACATTCTGAATGGGTTCAGAAATAAGGATGTACCATTAGCAACAAAGATCTAGGATTGGAGATAAGATGAAAGCCAAGTAGAAGTTTTCTAGTTCAGACAGCTGAATGAAGCAATGCTGTTGAAGGTCACCACCCACATTGTGTTCACCTCACGATACCAAGGTGTTCTTTTTTTCCCCTCTTTAAATTGTCTGAAATATCAAAGGCTAGAAAAGGCTCCCTTTTTGTGTGTGGATCTACTTCTCATCCTTTCTACCATTTGTAATAATTTTAATGATTTTGGCAACAGTACCATTTGCTGAATTAACTTGAGAAGATCTCTCTCTCTCTCCCCCATGCACACAGAAAGGGGGGGGGAGAGATTGCAAGGCAAGAGTACTGTCTAAAATTCAGATGGTTTACATTGCAAAAAATGTTTGCATAAGTTATCACATCTAATAAAACACAGGCTTAAATGCAAAGTATATTTATGATTTATTATTAAATTTATCCCTTGCCTTTTTGCTTAATCAAGCACTCCAAGTAGCTTAGAAAAGTACTATGCCTAAACAAGCATGCAAGGCAGCCCATTGAAAACATTTTCACTAAATTTCAGTCATCAAATGTAAATTACAGAAATCAATAAATAATTTTGTTGCCTGAGGTGTTTGAAAAGATGCCCCTGGAAAGAATGCCCATTTTAGTCAGTGAGGCTGCTTAAAAGGATCCCAGGTTTGGTTTTCTACATAGAAGTTGCCTGTGATGAGCCCAAATTGAACATTTCTCCAGAATCATGGGAGGCGGAAAGGAAAGAAACTATGGGAAGCTCTGCTTAAATCAGCAGGAACAGAAAGTGGCTGGTAATGTTTGGGAGTTCTTCAGAATTGCTATGATTAAGGGTTGCTTCTAAGTAAAGTCAAATTGGTATGTGTTTAATTTAGGGGGAAAACAATTTTTAAAGAAATAAAATTAAGTGATGCCTTTTGGAAAGCTGTAAGCCTCCTCAGAAGATGGAAGATTTATGGTTGTTGTCATAGGGAGATGGGTAAATGGAAAGGAGGATCACTATGTATACAGTTAGTCCAGAGATGGTATTCAGCAGGTTCTGACCTGTTCTGGAGAACCGGTAATGGAAATTTTGAGTAGTTTGGAAAACTGGCAAATACCACCTCTGACTGGCCCTACCCCCATCTCTTCTCTGCCTCCTGAGTCCCAGCTGATAGGCTGATTTTGTTGCCCTGCATAGGAGAACGGAGCTGGAAAGCAGGTTAGTGGGGTGGGAAGGGAATGGGATTTTGCAGTAACCTTCCCCCAGGAGTGGGGAGGGAATGGGGANAGCAGGTTAGTGGGGTGGGAAGGGAATGGGATTTTGCAGTAACCTTCCCCCAGGAGTGGGGAGGGAATGGGGATTTTACATATTCTTCCCCTTCCATGCCCACCAAGCCACACTGTGCCTACCAAGACATGCCCACAGAACTGGTAGTAAAAAAATTTTAATCCCACCACTGAGTTAGTCCTTGACTTATGACCACAAGTGAGCCCTACATTTCGGATGCTAAGTGAAACATTTGTTAGTGAGTTTTGCTCCATTTTGCAACTTTTCTTGCCACAGTGGTTAAGTGAATCACTGCAGTTGATAAGTTAGTAACCTAGTTGTTCAGTGAACATGGCTTCCCCATTGACTTTGCTTTCAAAAAGTAGCAAAAGGGGATTGCATGACCTTGGACATAGCGACAATCAAAAATATGAACCAGGTGCCAAGCATCAGAAATTAGTTCCCTAAATGAACTGTTGTACATCAAGGATACCTGTATTGCCTTGAACTCCTCAATGAAGTCCTCAGGATTTTAGAGAACTACAGATGTTATTTTATTAAACAGGAATTGCAACAGCAAGGCAAATTTAAGAGGGCTCTTTTAAAGGAAGATACATACATGAGTAACTGTTACCTAATACCCTCCTTCTCTAATAAGGATACCCAGGAGGGACACTTGGATAAATTCTGATATAATCACAACTCCCCTCTTCCTGCTTGAGAGTCACTAGCTAGGAAGGAACTTGCTAGGAGGTTGTTGGTTTTTTTAGTCTTCCAAAGAAAAGGACAATACAAAGTCTGACCCAGTTAAATATGAAATGAGAATTTTCCAGGACTTAGGAAAGAATGAGAAGCCATACCAAGCAAGAAGATGGATTCCATATATGATTCTAAGATGCAGAAAAAGTGACAATATAAGCATGGTCAGTGAAATAATACTGTTTAACAGAGTTGGAAAGGACCTTGGATGCCATCTAATCTAACCCCCTACTCTCGCAGGATGTGATTACCCAGAGTGTAACACAATCATAACAAAATCCAACTTGGCCCCACTGTTCAATAATTCTCAGTTGGACATAAACGTAATTGAAAATAGTCTTCAAAATAAAGCAATAGTCTGAATTTAATGAGCAGATAGAGGTGAAAATAAAAACCAAACAAACTACAATGATGAAATTTCTACAACGGAACAGGAGAAGTATTTAACAAATTCAAGGAGATAACAAGGCACAGTCTGTTGGAAAGACACCAACCAGGATAACCTGAAACCAAAATAAAACACGCTTTGTCTCCAGCATTTGCCAGAACACAGGTCCAAACTCTTCGGCAGTTCTCACACCTGCAGCCCATGAAGAGGATCCAGGCCCTCTCCTCCAGAGTAGACCACGTCTTTCCCTTATTCTCTCCTCCTTGCATGCCCTAGGATGGATATGGCAGAGGGGAACCTTCAGGGCCTTCTACGCCTTCAGAGAAGGCCTTAAAAAAATCTGGACAAAAAATATAAGTATTAAATTATTATATATAATCTATCTAATTTAATTTAATACAATACATTTAATACATTTTCT
>BHFT01058646.1:0-28337 GCA_004320025.1 Laticauda laticaudata
AAATATATATTGCCTTGAACATGTTTTATAAATTTTGTCACCAAAATCCAAGTATCTTAAGCCCTGTCACACTGCCAACGATGCAAAACGGACACAACGGACAAGAAAAATGTTCCATCTGTTGTTTGCATAACCGGAGGCGGGATAACACGGATGCGGGGAGGACGCCAGGGCGGATTGAAAGCGGTAATGTGGAAACAGAAAAGCCCAGCAGATTGGAAGCGGAATGGAGTGGATGGCACATCCGCTAGGCTTCCGGGGGACCTCAAGCAAAGCGGTATGCGGAACGGATACAGCGGATGCACAGGCGGATGAAGCGGGATGCAGAGCGGCATGCGAGAGCGGTGCAGAGCGGAAGCCTTAGCGGATGCCGAGTGTTAATTGCGCATGCAGGAGGATGCATTTGCGTCAGCCCCGCGGATATAACGGAAGCAGCCTCGGAAGCAGGTCGCCATTCAGGAAGGAAAGCCTGCTTCCAGACACATTGACTGCCTTGCCTGTCCTGCCTGGCATGTCTGCCTCTGCAAGGCCTTGCGCCTAGCCTTGCTGTCTTGCCTGCCTGCCAGCCTTGCTTGCCAGCCTTGCTGTCTGCCTGCCTTGCCAGCCTTTGCTGCCAGCCAGTCTGCCTTGCCAGCCTTTGGTGGCCTGCCTGCCCTGCATTGGTTCATTGGCCTTGCCTTGCCAGCCTGGTGCCTGCCTGCCAGCCTGAATGTCTGCCTCCCTGCCAGCCTTGGTGCCAGACCTTCCTGCCAGCCTTGGTGCTGCCTGGCCTGCAGCCTTCCTGCCAGCGCTTGGTGCCTGCCGCCTGCCAGCCTTCCCTGCAAGCCTTGGTGCCTGCCTCCCTGCCAGACCTATGGTTCCTGCCAGCCAAGAACGCCCACACCCATGCTGAAGCACAGCAAGCCTCAGCCACTGCTGCCAGCCCTTGCAAGAGGGACAGGGCTACCAATCCCGCGGCCCCCTGGCCCTCACTCTGTGTTCTGCTGGGGCTTCTGCAGCACGCGGCCTCGCTCTTCTGGGCTGGGCGCTTCTGCTGCTTCTGCGTTTGGAGGATGCTGATTGAACAAGCACTCCAGCCACCAACAGCCACCCCACAGCCACCTGCACCCTTCCCCCCTTGAGACTGAGTGACCGCAAGAGGAGTGCCAGAGAGCTCATTTTCGTTTAATAGCTTGTTGTTAATAAAGTCTATTTGATTCAACACACTTGCTTACATTTCTTTTTTTTCAAATAAAGGTCTTGGGGAAAACTTTTAGGAAATGGTATTTAAGCCTTTGCATGCTGGATGGAATGGGTTAAGATAGCAGTGTTTTATGGGCAGGATACCTTTGGGATGGGTAATAGCTTGGGATAGATAAACCTCATTGCAAGCATAGTGGGACTGTATGGTCCACCCTCCCAGGCTGCGCCACACCTATTGGCCCTTGTTTATACAATAACCAATGTAAGCATTGATCCACACATTTGGAACATAAACACAAACTCTTTTAAATGCCCTGTTCATTGTAGGCCCACCCAACATACATGCCAATTCTCATCAGTGTGATGAGACAGGCTGAGAAGCATCCATTAAGCATCTATCATCCTGTTCTTGCCATCCACTGCTCCAGCTTGGGAAGTTTGCACCAGTGTTTCCAAGGAGGTTGTTGCTGCTTCTTTTCCTTCAACTAGAGGCCTCTGTTTGGGCTTTGCCACATCCATAGGGGTTTCGCCAGGCCCGCCGATTGCTCCATTTCCCCCAGGCTCCATGTCCCCATTGCCTTGTTTGGAGGGTCCACGAGCCTGTTCTGCAACACTGCGGTAGCGGCGCGCATGAGATTGTGCAGGATCAGGCAAGCGTTCCATGATCCTCCTCACGGTCTCTTGGGTGCATTGCTGCCATGGTGGTGAGAATGTACCTGGAACCTGTTGGCCAGGACTGCCAAAGGAGTTTCTCCACCACCCGCCTATGCCCTGGACAGTCTGTAAGTTGAAGATCTCTCTTCACGGGTGAGGGAGTCTGAAGTGTAGCTTCATGAGGTAGGTTGTGAGGGAGAAGGCGTCATCCCCCATGATGAAGTAGGGCACATCTTGCGTGTTGTTGGGCAGGGGTCTGGATCTGGGAAACCCATGATGAGGTTACCTTACAGCCCCTCCTTGAGGTGACTGGCGTTTTATACCTGGGCCACTGAAGATTGGAACGTTGCCTGAAAGCATCGATGTACATGAACTTTGTAGTCAGCATCAACCATGGCCGAAGAGGATGATGGTTGAAGAAAGCCCTTGCTTAATGAAATAAGTTGACCATACTTGGCTGGAGCTTTGCAGGCCACGTGCTTCCTGCATCTATGGCTCCAACAGTGTGGGGGAAGGTTGCACTTCTGATACCCACTGCTTTGCAACTTTCTTCCAGCCTTGTTCGTGGGTGGGGCACTGGAGGGACGGCTCCTCCTTGTATTCTTCGTGATGGCCTGCACCACCTTCTCTGACAACAAAGCTTGATGGTGCTGGGTGGCAACCCTGCCAGCCGTGCTTCATGCTCCTGTAGGTGGTCCCTGAGGGCCAGGTGGCGCCAGAGTGAGTCACGCTTGAGCCCAAGGTTTCCAGGCTGGTCCGGAAGTTGGTGTTTGCCTTGGTCAACCTGGGTGTTCAGGCGCTGGTCAACCCCCAAAAAACTTTCATCACAACATTGCTGGAGCATTCCTATGGAAGTTCTGGAACGCCGAGTGTCTTCCGTTCCTGAGCTCCAACCATCCAGCTTTGTTGTAACAGTCCGTCCTCTGCTCTCTATTAACTGGCGAACCATCTTCAGTCCCCAGACGCTTCTTTGGCGCCCCTTTTTCTCCCGTAGTAGAGTTCACAGAGAGCCTTGTAGATGGCCTTCGCAGAAGGATGGGGCTGCCAAAAGACTTTGTTACGAATCCATGGTGGGACATGACTGGATGCTTGTGGAAGAAGGAAGAGGCAGATGAAGCGCTGCAGAGGTCTGCAAGCAGGGCTGCTGGTTCTGAAAGTGAGAAATCCCAGATGTGTTTCTCCCCTTTCATAAGGCAGTATAGGTGTCCCTTGCATCCTCATTAAGGCATCCTCTAGAATCCCTTAATATCCGAGATAGGTGCCCCTCTGCGGACGTTTTTTCTGTTTTAACATGCTTTGTTTCCGTGCTGCATCCGCTTAGGCATCCGTTGTGCATGCCGTTTCTGCGTCCGTTCTGCTTCCCTCCCTTGCGTCCGAGCGGAGTGCCAGTTGCGCGGATGCGCAGCGGATGCCTAGTGGAATATAAGCGGTATGCGTAAACGGATGGCAGAACGGATGCGTAGGCAGATGCTAGCCGGAATGCGAAACGGATAATGAATTGAATTACATTTTCTGCGCAAAAGTTGTTTGAGCAGCTCAAAACTTTCTGTGCGGATGAAACGTCAATAACGGATTGCTGGATGGATAAGAGAGGAAGCAAAAACGGAGGCAAGTGAGTACAATCGCGTTAACCAATGGATGGCAACCTTTTTTGTCCGTTTTACATCCTCTTTGCATCCGTTGGTGCAGTGTGACAGGGGCTTAAATTGTTGTAGCATAAATTTCCAATTCACATTATCATACGCCTTTTGGATGTCTAGGAACAACAATGCTGCTTGTTTCTCACTATGTGTTTTGTAATATTCCAATATATCTAATATTATTCTCTTGTTATTTCTTATCTATCTTTTTGGCAAAAACCATTTTGGTCAATGTGTATAAAATTAAGAAATCTTTTCAATTGTTTAGCTATTATCAATGTGAATATTTTGCAATTAGTATTCAGTCGGGAGATTGGCCAATAATTTTTAATTAATGTAAAATCCGTGTCTTCTTTCAGGATCAACATAATGTTGGTGGAAAGATGGTAGAATCTTCACTTCCATAAGAACTGCACTGTATACTTCTAGCATTGTTCAGCCTAGGATGTCTTGTAGTTCTTAGTATTGTTCTGTCGGTAACCCATCAGGACCTGGTGTTTTGTTGTTCTTTTGACTGCCTCTATCAGCTCTGGCATTACTATTTCTTCATTAAGTATATGTTTTATTTCTCCTGGAACTTTGGGTGACTTGGCTTTTTCCAGATATTGTAGAGCTTTTTCTTCTGAGTAACTTTCATTATCTTTATATAATTTCTTATTAAAATCCTGAATTATATTTTTTCTTTACATTGATGACATATAATTCCCTCTTCATCTTGTAGTTTATCCTTTTTTTTCCCTTTCTGCTTCTTCAGTTTATAAGCTAACCACCTCCCTGGCTTGTTTGTATTCTTGATATTTTTTTAGTTCATATTCTTTATATGTTGTGCCAAATCTTCTTTCTCTAGGATGTTCAATTTGTGTTTGATTTTGCTCTTTTAGATTTCTTTTTTGTGGTTCCTTTTGTAGCTCTACCTCAAGTCTTCTGTATTCTTTGTCAATATCTTTTAGTAGTTGTTTCTTTTTTTTGTTTTTCTTGGCTGTATATGTACAACAACTCCCCTCATATATGCTTTCACTGTATCCCATAAGTTTCCCACTGTATCCCATAAGTGTCTTCTTTCTTTTCCTTGAAAAATAATCCCATTTGTTTTTCCATCATCTGTTTAAATTCTTCATCCTTTAAAATTGATCTATTTAGAATCCATCTTATACTTTTTTTTTGTCCTTTCCAGCTAATTCTCATTGGGTTATGATCTGCCCAGAGGTTTGCATCTATTTCTGCTTCTTTTATTTCAGAGATTAATTCCATCGACATCCATATCATGTCAGTTCTAGACCAGGATGGGTGTTTGTTAGAGTAGAATGTATATTGCTTCCTCTCCTGGTTCCTCTCTCTCCATATATCCAGGATGTTTAACTTTTCTATCATTTGAAAAATGTTCTAGGTAGTATTCTTCTAATTCCCTTCCTTTTTTCTTACTTTTATAGTCTAATGTTTTATCTATTATAGCATTAAAATCTCCTAAAATACAAAGATTGTCACATTCTGTTTCACAAATAATATTATGTAGCTTTTTACAAAATTGTTCTTGTCCCCCATTTGGAGCATAAATTTCAGCTAATAAAACCTGTTTTTTATTTAGTATTATTTCCACAGTCAATATTCTTCCTTCTTCTTCTTTATAAATTTGCTTAGTCTGAATTGTTTCCTTAATATATAACACAGCTCCTTTCTTCTTCTGTTGTGCTAATGTTTCTCCAATGTGGGATATTCCAGAAGCTGTTTATGTTGTTCTTTTATGTGGACTTCTTGTAGTGCTATTTCATCTAAATTCAATCTTTGTAAGAGTTTTCTTCCTTTTCAGGGGGGAATTCAGCCTATTAATATTCAGTGATAAGATCTTAAACTCTTCTTGCATGTCTCTACCTGGATCTAGGCCTTGTACTCCTTGTTGTTCTAATCTCTCTTGGTTCCTTGGCTCTTTCCCCATTTCTCTTTGGCCTTTCTTCTTTCTCTTTTCCACCTCTCCCTTTGTTGTGATTTTTCTTCTGTAACACATATTCTTTGGTCCTTTTCTTCTATTGCTTCTCTCTCTTCTATTTCCTCTTCATTACCAAAGTGTTGGTCATAAAATTCCACTGCTTTGTCTACTGTATCCACTCTATATCTCTTTTCTCACCAAGTAACCAGTATACCTTCCAGAGTCAACCATCTAAAATTGATATCATACTTAGTTAACAACATTGTTAAAAATTGGTATGGCTTTCGTAGCTCCCTGACTCTTCTTGAGACCTGCTTGAGAACTGCCAGTTGTTTGCTTTTGTATTCTATTGGTTTGTCTCTTGTCATATGAAACACCTCATCTTGAATCGATTTCTTCACAAATCTAACATGCACTTCTTTTGGAAGGTTGTTCCTCCTCCCATAGTTCGTATGTATTCTGTAGGACTCATCTATTTCATTCAGCATCTCTTCCTTCTCTGTTCCTAATACCTTTGCTATCAGCTCAGCCATGGTGTCTGGTAGATCTTCTCTGTTTTCTTCTCTCACATTCTGGAATCACAAGTTGTGTGCAGCTTTCTCAAACTCCAGAAAGAATGCTATATTTTCTCATTCCTTATTTGCCTGGATTAATTTATCACTTGTTTCATTTATTCTTTTTTCTTCATTCTCTCTTCCATCTCCTGTAATTTTTGTTAATTTTTGATAATCTGTTGTTGAAAGCTTTCAAATTTCTCATCCATCTTTTGCATTTTTCTCCCACGTCATTTCTAACCTCTCTTATCTCTTTCTTCATTTCATCATGATTCCTAGACATATCTTCCTTGAAGATATGATTCCTTGACATATTGGTTGTAGCATAGCCTGTAGATCTTTAAATGAATTTGACCTTTCTCTTTGTAACATATCTATTGACCACTGATTAGACAGGCTGGAGGTAGCTGATGATACCTGGGAGGTTGGTTTCCTCCAACAAATCCAATCTTGCTTAGATTTATAGTGCTTGTCATATTTAACAATTTTTTCACAAAGCTATTTTTTCCCAACACTCCCACCTCCTTTTCACATCTATATAACCCTGCACTACTCAATGACAATTAAGCTGTCAATAGTATGTCATTAGAATCTCACTTTGTTCTTCTCTTAAGTTCATTTCTTTTGTTGTCTATATAATCCTACTTATAGTTGATGGAATAAGTTATGCACAATAATAGTAATAATAAAAATGAGATTAATACTGATAATACTTAGTAGTAACAATAATAATGTTAACAATGTCAATAATCATCACATAGTAATAGCAGTAACACCATAATGTTAATAGCATTACTAATAATACTATAATAGTTATAATAATGCTGGTAGTGGTATTGATAGTAATATCAGAAGTTCCCAACATGGAAAGAAGTCAGTTGTAGTTCAATTCTAAAGAACACAGGAAATGCTCCTCTGTTTAGTCTTGGTATCCCGTTTTGTCTGGCCACAAAAAAATCTTCCTTTTTAAATTCATCAGGTGTTTTTATTGTCTATAGCCTTTAGTATGGCTCTTCAAGATTTAACTGTTTTTAATTGTCTTTAGTTGTAAACTTTATAGATTATAATCCCCTAATTATCAGCCAAATTGTAAAATACCAATTTACTGTGAGGTTTAAATTCACCAAAAAACCCAAGACAAAAGAGGAAAAAGTCAATAAGTTAGTATCACAAAGGAACACTGTCTCTTTCCTCCATGGTCTTCTAGATATACCAACTTTGTCCAGTAGGTATTTCCCTCGTGCCTTATTTCAGCTTCAAAATGCTGTCGGTGTCAAAAGGGAGAGCCATTTTGTCTTCCATGCTCCACGTTGTTCTCTCTCTCTTTCTTTTTTAATCACTTTCTGAAGGATCAGATCAAGTTGTTTCCAGCCTCAGCTCTATTCCACTCTTTTTTTATAAACTCCCAAAAGGAAAGAAATACAGTCCAGATCCACCTGCAGGTTTTGTATGTATGTTTGTTTGTTTTTGCTGCTACAGCTCTCTCTTGGTTTGTTCTCCTTTAGGGTCCTAAAGTTCCTCTATGATTTCCCTAGCCATTTTTAAAGTGGGGGGGGCACAAGTAAACATCCACCCTCCTTCTTACTGGAGTCTCTTTTCTCTTAAGTCAATTTAAAAATACCACTCATGTTGTAGAGATTGGAATTTATTACAGCCAGCTCTGGTCCATTGACTTTTCTGCTTTTCCACTGCTCACTCCGACCAGCTGTTAGCTCTTCGATTCATCCACTACAGGGCATCTTCTTCCCAGTCCACCATCAGGAAAGATTTCTTCTGACTCCCAACATGGACTGCCCAAGTGCAGTCGACGAATGGCCCTTTCTCTCCAGTTGTCCCTCTGAGACAACTTCGGCTTCAAAAAGCCCTCTGGACAACTGGAAATTGGCTGTGCTCTGTGGACCACATGTTCACACACCTGTTCGAGCTGACAGCTGGCCCCACCTCTCCAAATCCCAGTTATATTTTGATGGCAGACTTCAGTTTAATTGGCAGGGTATTATTTAATTTCTGAGAACAGATAAAATTTGTATTGACTTTTTATGGTACATCATCCTAGATGTCTGGTAGACAAAGATGCAATGTATAGTAAATAATATAAGACAGGGGTTTTTTGGATGAATTTAGGCAATCACACCATTGCCTAAAACAAATATTCAGCTCAGAATAAGGAACATACCAGAGGTGGTATTCAACAGGTTCTGATCAGTTCTGGAGAACTGGTGGCAGAAATTTTGAGTAGTTCGGAGAACCAGCAAATATCACCTCTGACTGGAGAGTTTACAGTATCCTTCCCCTGCCACGCCCACCAAGCCCTGCCCACAGAACCGGTAGTAAAATAATTTGAATCCGATCACTGGAACATACATGTTCTTTTCTCAGATCAGAAATGTTATTTCAGATGCTGTAATATACTTTACACATTTGGAGATTGTCTTTTGCTTGCATGTAAAAAAGTGTTCTTAATAGAACAGCTGAGCTCAGCTTCAGTGAAGGGAAACTCATTTATTGAGTTGTATTTTGTTGGGGGAGGTGCACTAACAGAGGCTCAGCCAATCTTATTGCACACTTGTTGTGCATTGACAATAACATTTTATTATTTATTATTATTTATTTCCACTCATTCACTCACCCAATGAACCTGAGACATTTTCTTTATCAATATGGCAACTACATATATGATTCAAACATGAATATTTTTCATTTCTATAAAGTTTAAAAAATCTGCTTGTCAGTCTCCATATTTTTACTGAACATACTAAATAAACTGACACAAGCAATATGTAATTATTCCATGAAAGTGCTGAATGACTGAGCATAACTTTTTTTATTGTGTATCAACACAGGTCATATATTGCTTCTATACTACTAGCATGCAGTTAGATTTCTACAGTATATTAGGCAGATGTTCCAGGAATACATATGTAAGCAACTTAATAGCATGTGTATTCTTGCACATAGCTTAAATAATATGCCTAGATTCATATGTTGGAGACACAATTAACAAGAACAACAGATGATAATCAGAAGACAATAAATCCTTCAAAACCAAAACTATACTTCCTTTGCTATTGATCGATGAGTCGAAGAACTTATTGCTTTCATAGAAATGACTGGGGCAACATGTTGGAGATTCTATGTAAAAACATTTTTCTAAGATTTTTCATGTTGAATAACAACCCAAAGCCTTTCATTATCTATACAGGAATTGTTCAAAAATACATTGAGAAAATATATAGACTATGTTTCTTTTTAAAGCTGGTATAAGAAGTACTTCAAGAAAATTCTGAATCATTCTATGATATCCTCCAGTAAGTGACAATACAAAAATTCTTATTAATTTGTTTCCAAGATATAATTATGAAGATTTTTAAAATATTTTTTCTCTGTTGTAAAAACTGTTTTATCTCCAAAATAGTATAATACAAATTTTGTTACTGACAATACAGAGAAATTTGACAAAGGTAGGCACATTTAATGTAACTGATTGCTCAATTTTGGAGAAAAAAATGCCTATTCTAAAATGTTAGTACATTTTGATATCACTACATCATTTCTGCTTTTGACAATGTAGCAAATGAGCCATCATTCAAGAATTAAGTGGCAATCTATATATTTAAGTTCTAATTTCAAATTTTATCACCCTAATCCCTCCCCCCCATTTCTATTCAATTACAAAACTTAATGATTGGTCATAAAATTCCATGTTATTTTACTGATAAATTGTTCAAACTACAAAATCATTCATTAAGCAATGATTTATAGAATCCAAATAAGGTATTTCAGTGGAAATTTTATATAAAGAACTAACATTTGCTTTTGCTGAGCAAAAGGCAGCAATAACTTAGAACACAAAGTGGTTCCTTAAGAGTATATATTAAATAAAAACAGTCAATATGCAACTTCATTCAATTAACAGTAGTCAATTAACAAATAATTTAATAATGGCAACTAATGAATTTCATATTCCAACTAAGACTAGAATTGGAGTTGGAAAATTTTGGTTTCAAGGGAAGTCTATTTTTACAAAAATGGGACCCAAAATGCTTAGCCTCAAATGGATCATGCCTAAATGTGATTAATTTGTTCCTGTTTTAAATACCATGGAATTAATCATTTGTTGTGATAAAAACTGTGCATTAAATTTGTACATAAAAACTAATAGAAGCTGATGATGTTTTTGTTTAAAACAAATCTAAATCAGTCCAGTAAAGTTACATGTAAACTACGGGGATTGTAATAAAGTTCCCACTTCTACAATATACAGCCTTTTAAAATGCATATTAAATTGCTAGGATTTTCTTCATCTGTTAAGCAAATGTTGTATATGGATTCACTTATGAAAAGAAATTATAATTCACTATTCTAAAGAAAATGAAATATTATATAAATAACTATATATTTTATTGGTATCAGCATAATGTAATACTGTACATGGACCTGACAGAAATAAACATTTCAAAATACATTTTAGAATTTTCTGTCCATAGTATTGTACAAAATATTAAGAATTAGCACTGATGTTACAGAATACCTTCAGCCAAAAAAGAGAGAAAAAAACAACATCCAGTCATAGAGTTACAGGCAAACAATAATTCATAGGATACAATAATGCTAGACCATTCTCCAGCTTCATACCTTTCAGATGTGTTGAACTTCAGTTTACATAATTTCTAGTCAGTATGATACTTGGACAACTTGGCTAGGGATAATAAGAGTTTGAAATTTAATATATTTGGAGGAAAATACATAGGGAATCTTTTGATAAACACATCTTAAACCTTTTAAAAGGCATTTAGGTAAAATTGCCTGCAAAACTGTCTCTAATTAGAGGGTAAACTCTCTAATTAGAGAGTATTTCATGGAGATGATGCAAAGCAGCACCACTTGCATTAAAGTCCTGCATTGTAAGGCGATATAAAATTATCTGCAGAGTTTGAAATATTTTATGTTGAATCTTCATAAATAGGAATTTGTGCATCATTTGTACACTGATTCAGACTCCTAAATAGCCTTATTTGAAAGCAAGAGTTAAGCAAGAAGTAAGATAGGTCTGCTTATTTATAATTGGGTCCACTCCAATCTTGAATAATGTAAAGTTTTAAAATGAAATGTGCAAATATATATCACTAGTATCTGCATATTTCCTTATTCAGGCTCATCTCTGTTTCTCAATTTTGCCTTAAAAGAAAATCTATGAGAATCGGAGTGCAGGAAGGAATCTCTTAGCAAAACATCTATGCAACTCTTTCTTTCTTTCTTTCTTTCTTTCTTTCTTTCTTTCTTTCTTTCTTTCTTTCTTTCTTTCTTTCTTTCTTTCTCTTCTTTCCTTCCTTCCTTTTCCCCCCCTCTCTCTTTCTTTTTGAGCTTATCTTAGGTCTGTTGCACATATAACTTTAGACCAAACCTCAATGAAAATAAAGCATTTGATTCCAAGGAAATACAGTAGAAACACAGTGCACTTAAAGCTGATTTTGACAGGATGCATTTAATTAGTATCATACAACAATTATTTTTCTTCACTAATGTGGAAAAGAATATTAGTGTTTTCTACTTTAGATGGAAATCCATTTTCAAAAGAGGACCTTAATTGCATTTGATCCCTCTTTCCTTGAAGAATGCAGAACACACCTGAGTAACATCATAGTCTCTTTCCTGTAATGACTCTCTCCCCTTCTATTTTCCCCACACTAAAGGTTGAATTTTGTGTGACTATATTCCATGTAGCCTTGATCTGATATTGTGCCTAGTTCCTCTGTAGAAAGGATGTATATTTTAAAATAAAATCAATACAACTGATAACAGGTTTGCCTCTTTCCTGGAATCCCCTTACCCAGGCATTTGATTATCTATATTTTAAAGTCAGTTCTTGCTTACAAACATCAAAATTATTCAAGAAGAATTGATTGGCTTCTTGAATGCAGGATATTAGAGGTTGCTTGCAAGTGGCTGAAGACGAGTCTCCGTCGTGCCAATTCTCTTCGATCTAAATTCTCTAACCAATACTTTATCAATCTCTGTGTCCAATCGATTCAGTGCCAAGAGAAGTGGATCCAAGTTGGCATGGAGAGGTTCTATCAACTCTCGCAGTGCTTTAGCCTAATACAATAAAGCAGTGATACAATATGATGAAAGAATTGTGATGGCCCATTCTTATATTAGTACTGCATTATAATCATGCAATCCTGATTAAACAAAAGAGAAAGGATATATGACATGATTGCTCCACGTAGCTTTAGCTCCACAGAGTTCTTTTCTATTAGCATGCAAACATACTAAGTAATAAAATCATGGCATATTTTTAAAATAGATTTTTAAAAATTCTGTCACAAGTAAGAAAAACTAGCTGGACATAGATTTATACTTTCAATTTTCAATAGCACTATTAATCAACAACTAGTATCAAAGTAAATTAAGCAACAAATATATATTTATACAAAATATATTTATATATTTAATTGTAACTAAAATTAAATTTTAAGAATTGCCTATTGTCCACAATACTCAACGAATATGTCATATACACCGATCAACATAATGAAAATTAACACTATAAAGGGTAAGAATAAATTTTGGGTTTGGATAGTCTTAAAAAAAAGAGCAGTGACATGATAGCAGTATTCCAGTATTTGAGGGGCTGCCACAAAGAAGAGGGCGTCAAATTATTCTCCAAAGCATTGGAGGGCAGGACAAGAAATAATGGTTGAAAACTAATCAAAGAGAGAAGGAACTAAAGAGTTAAGGAGTTAAGGAGTGAAGGAGGAACTTCCTAACAGTGAGGACAATTAACCAGTGGAACAACTTGCCTTCAGAAATTGTGGGTGCTCCATCTATGGAAGTTTTTAAGAAAAGACTAGATAGTCACTTATCTGAAATAGTATAGGTTCTCCTGCTTGAGCAGGGTGCTGGACTAGACGACCTCCAAGGTTTCTTTCAGCTCTGTCCTTCTCTATTCTATTTCTTTGAGTCATGAAGGATTTCTGATGACTTCATGACATATCCATATTACTTTTTAGCTGCTAAAATGAAATGGTTTGCTACTGACTCTTCTAGGATGTTTCTCCAATTTTTAGTCCACCTTTACATGCTGTACAGGTAGTCTTAGATTTACAACCATAATTGAGTGCAAAATTTCTGTTGTTAAATAAGACATTGGTTAAGTGACTTTTGCCCCATTTTATGATCTTTCCTGCCACAGCTGTTAAGTGATTCACTGCAGTTGATAATTTGGTAACCTAGTTAGTAAATGAATCTGGATTCTCCATTGACTTTGCTTGTCAAGCTGATCACATGACCTTGGAACACAGCAATGGTCATAAGTATGAACCAGTTGCCAAGCACCTGAATTTTGATCACATGATAAAAGTTGTAATTGAGAGTAACTTTTTGAAGAAGGTTCTTCAGTTTTCAGTCCAGCTTCTTGGATAAGAAGTGAAACATCTTCAAGGAAAATAAAGAAAGTTGAGATGCCTCTTGAAAAAGCACCTTTGGGTCAAAGTCACCTAACTTTGTGTCCAAGGGGAATTAGAAACCAATTAGAACTGATTTCTAGCCTAATGCTTTAATCACTACACCAAACTGGCTCTTAGAGTAGTGATATAGAATTGCTAAAACTTCAACATATAACATATTTATAGGGCTGGAAAGGATCTTGGATTCTTCCAATTCAACCCTCTCCTTTCCAACCTCCGGCAATGAAGCAGCTACAACTCTGGGAGGTAACCTATTCCTTTGTTGTGCTTACTGTCAGGAAATATCTCCTGACTTCCAGATTTGATCTCACTTTAACAAGCTTCCAACCATACTTTGGTCAACCCAATCCTCCCTATGACTACCGCTTAAGTACCAGAAGACAGATATCATATCACTCATAGTTCTTTTCTTTGTAAGACTAGACAGTTCCTTAACCGGTCATCATACGGTTTAGCCTTAAGACCCCTTATAATCTCTTTTCTGCACTCTTTCTAAGGTCTCAGGATCTGTTTTGTTTTGAGGCAAGCAGAACTGGACACAATATTCCATGTGCGGACTAACTAATGAGGTATAGAGCAATACTATCACTTCTTGTGATCTTGATGTTATTCTTCTGGTGTGTGTGTGTGTGTGCGTGTGTGTGTGTGTGTGTGTGGTGTATGTCTGTGTAAGGTATTCCCATGCTGTTACTGCTTATGCTTCTAATCAACAACTGGACTTAGGACAGCCTACTCCTTAACAATAAGCATCTAGATGCAGAATAAAAACAAAGTATGGATAAAAATACAATAAATTAAAGATAAAAGATTAGGAGGATCTGAATAATTAAACATGATTTTAAAAAGCTAATTTATATACTGATTTTTGTATTAAGTTCTAGCAATTTTACTTACAAATGAAACTAAATTTAATCAGCATTACATGTAACTGCAACACTACTATAATTTTTTTCAAAGTTAATACAGCAAAAAAACTCAGTTTACTAAAGAAATTGATTGTTCCAGTTCAAGTGTTTATTTTTTCTAATGTACATGCAAAATAAACATCAATTTCAGTTAGTAAGAAATAGTTAACAATATGAGTTGGGTTTTATTTTTACCTGGGTACTGGAAGATGCCATAGCATATCTCCTGTCTTGCTCTTAGATTGTTTTATCTGGAATAAAACTGAAGTGATGTCGCAGCGATACCAGTTGCAAGGGAACAGAGCTCTCCATCCCTGCACTGGCTTGTGGGCTCCCGAAGAAGCCAAAACCGCCCTGGGGGGGGTGAAGCAAAAGAGGGGCATCCTGCGAGGTTCCAGGGGAGAACACACTCCCCTGTAGAGCCCCAGGGCTTTCTAAGCCCTCTGTGCCACACCAGGAAGAAGAGGCAGCCAAAATAGCTGCGACACAGCTTCAACCTAAGAAAAGTGCTGGAGCGGAGCCAGTGAACACTGTTTGGAACTGGGTAAGAAGAATCATTTATATTTAAACCTTGAGAAAAAGAAGATTCAAAAAAAGAGTGACTCAGAACGATCTTTAAAGTGGCAAAGTGAGTAAAATTTCTAGATTTTTAAAATGGAAGGAAAGGAGGAAAAAAGAAAATTTGCTAAAACACAGAAAACTGGATTCTTTAATTGGACAAACATTGGCTATGGATAGGCACTGTACATTTCTGGAACCACCTATATAAAAAGTTGATATATTTGCATTTTGGAGAAAATGAATAAAATCAAATAAGAAATAAGAAAGATAAAGTGAAAACTGATGCAAGATCACCATCTGCCCGCCAAAGGAAGGCACAATATATCCCCAAACTCTGATAAAGGCCTGGCTTTGGAAGACTCAAAGGGGAGAATAAGGAAAAATTTACCATTAAAAAGACCCCCAAAAGTTTCAATGTTGATTGATTTTACTTTTGGATTATCTAGAAGAACAGATTGAGCAACCTGGGGATACAAAGACTCCTGGACATTGGACACTGAACTCTTTGTTTGAGAAGTGACTTTGGCTTGAATAAAATATTGTTGGATTATTGGACAAAAAGAAATAAAAGAAACAAAACAAAGATGAGTGGAATTTGGAAAGAAATCACATTGGAAATTCAGGATATGAAGGATATTTTGACAAGAAGATGTGAGGAGATCTTGAATAAAATACAGAGCATGGATGTAGACCTGAAAATTAGGATACAAAGGACAAAGAGAAAATAGGATGTCCAAGAGGAGTTGTTGTTAACTGAAAGAGCAGTTGGAAAAATACAACAGACAAAACAACAATTTAAAGATAAATAAATGATAAGATGGAGATAAAAACAAAAACTATAATGATTGATGATAAAAACCAAGGGGAAAATATTTTAAGTGAAGTTAAATAGGAATTGGAATTGCAGGGAGCTTCCTTTGGGAGAGAGACAGGGTAATTTAAAAATGAGACAACTGAACTGGGTAGAGAAAGGAGAAATGTCTTAGAGGATGGGCCAAAAAAAGGAAGCATTTAGAGGTAAAGATCCAAGAGAGGAATATGGGAGAAAAGCTAAGAAATGAATAATCCAAGCTTTATTGTGAGTGAGAGATGATGGAATAAGAGAATTTAGAATTTCAATGAGAGTAATTTTGAACATGTTATATGGAATAATTAAATAATTGAATGCAATCTAACATAAATATGTGTATGATTAATCAATTTATATAAGATTGTTGTAATAAATATGAATATTAATATTTTATTTGAAGGAAAAGGAATGAATTTGGTTGATACATAAAAAACAAAAATAACATTGAAATAAGAGAATAATGAAAGATTATAACTTATTAAAACAACTGTACTATTATTAGAATTATATAACTTGTCAAACATAAATGTGATGAATATTATTTTATTTGTTATAAATAAGTTGTAAAGGGTTAGTAGAAAGGGAATATTTTTTAAATATAATAGTGGCATAGTTAAAAATCAGAAAGGGAATAAATAATGGAAAATTATAACCCAATATAAATTGGTGATTGGAATTATATAAATCTGTTAAACACCACAAATATGATTAATAATATTTTATTTGTCGTTAACAGAAGGATATTCAGAATTGAATATGAAGATTGACACAAAAATAAGATACTGAAATGGTGAATAATCAAAGAATGAAAGATTACAATTTAACACAATATGTATATCAATATTAAGATTGTCAACTGTATTAAATATGAAGAATATTGTCATATTTGTTCTAAAATGTAAGATGCTCTGGTACCACACTGTTCACACAATGATATGTTTGTAAAAAACAAGAAAAAAATATTTAAAAGAAAATATTATTTTATCTCTGCTCACTCTGCAAGTATCAAGTATTGTTTACTTGATTGTTGGTCTGAAGTTAACCTTGGAGTTAATCTATGCTACCAGAATGGAGGTTTTCACTTAGACTTATATATCGCTTCTCAGTGCTTTGCAACCCTTTTTAAACAGTTTACAGAGTCAGCATATTGCACCCAACAATCTGAGACCTCATTTTATTGACCTCAGAATGATGGCAGGCTGAGTCAACCTTGAGCCAGTGAGAATCGAACTGCTGAACTGCAGGCAGCCAGCAGCCAGCAGAAGTAGCCTGCAACACTGTATTCTAACCACTGTGCCACCATGGGTCTTAGATTCATATATGTTGTAATGTTCAGCAACTACTGTTTTCCCTAAAATATGACCTACCCCCAAAACAAGCCCTATTCTGATTTTCATACCTGTGCCTAATATAAGCCCTACCCAAAAATTAAGACCTAGTTAAGCCTCACCCAATGTCTGGTTGTATGAGGAGAGGTGAGGTGAGGCATAAAAATCAATCTAGGGTGAGGGTGGGGTGGAGCTGCCCCACATGCTCCACACCCACTTGCCTTAGGACCACCACAGCCAGGCCTCCTATGCCCTGACACCTGTCATGCCATCACCCGACTTCTTCTGCAGTCGCTTACAGCAGCTCACGGCCAGATGCCATTTGGCACATCGAGCCGGTGCTGCTGTTCATGACAGAATGCCACAAGCTGGTGTCAGGCTGCCGCTGCTCTTGGCAGAACACTGCAAGCCTTGGGCATGCAATGACACACCACACCACACAGTCTCTTGTCTCGATCGGCACCACTGGCGCGATGAGCCATATGGCGTCTAGCCACAATTGGCTGTGAGTGGCTGCAGAAATCAGGCAGTGATACAACAGATGTCGGGGTGTGGGGGCATGGCTGCAGTCCTAAGGTAAGTAGGAAAGACATTCCCCCCAAAATAAGACCTGGTGCTTATTTTGGGGCAAAAAAAAAATAAAAATAAGACCGGGTCTTATTTTCAGGAAAACATAGCAGCAAATGTCCAATAAGATTTCTGATTCACAAAAACTGAGGCTGCAAATGAATGTATTCATACTACTATAAGTATGAATACTATACATACTACTATAAGCTGTCTGAACTTTTCAAATTTATGTTTATAAAGTTGTTTTAATTATCTTTTTTTGGGGTTCAACAATTTAATTTATTCTAAAATGGACATAAAACTGCACATACCACATAAAATTTGGTTAGTATTTTTAATTCTGATGATAAATCTGAAATTAAAAGTTATATTAATTGAAAGAAAAAATTGAAAAAATTGATAGGTGACAGCTGCTTTCAAACTTGTGGATGAATTACATTTACTATCTAAAAACCCGTATCAAACATTCTGCAAGAGCCTTATTTTAAATCCTTATTACTATACAAATCAGAAAGCTTGTAACTGAAGTATTAAGAACATCTAGATACTAAACATATAATATGCTACACTTAGCACTAAGCACTGTAATTAGAGAAAATCAGAACTGGGGATTTTATTAAGATGCTAATTCTTATTACAGGACTCAAGTAACACATTTTCATGACATCTCCATTACAATCTTATTTAAAGATAGACACAATCAATAGCATTGAGATTGGTTTCTACCTTTGCAGTTTTGTTTCTTTCTGTTTACAAATCCATTTTTGTTATATAATCAAACCAATATATAAACAAAGAAACATTAAGGGAAAAAAAACAGAAGCATGTTAGGTAGTACACTATTTTAATTTTGAGAAACCACCAGAGACATTTTAGGTATTCTATTTCACTGCATATAATTCAACTCATGATTATAGTAATATAGTAACTCCTTAGCTTAAAAAAAAAAAAGCTTTTATTCCATCTCTTTCCTGCAACATATTACAAACCTATATGGAGAATTTAGGGTTCATATCTCTGTATGTGTGCAGGTATGTTTATCTAGTTTGTAGGTACTTAGTACTACTGCATCATCTACAGTCCATTGCCTTAAACTCTTCACTCTTTCTTCTGGCTCCACTTTTTCTATTTCACTTAAGCAATCCTGTACTTTTCCTCCTTTAGTTCCTTTTCTCAGCAACTGATCATCCAATCTGTTAAACAACAGCATATTTGGTTCTAGGAATAAAGAACTTTTTTGGGGTGGGCCTAATATAATCCCTAACCCAAAAATAAGCCCTAGTGAAGTGGGTGGGCGTGACCAGCCCAGGAGGCAGTCATTCCCTTCCCCAGTCACCTCAGCCCCTTAACCTCAGCCTGCGGATCAGCTGAGAGAGAGAGAGAGAGAGAGAGAGAGAGAGAGAGAGAGAGAGAGAGAGTGGAGAGATAGAGAGAGAGAGAGAGAGAGAGAGAGAGAAGAGAAAGAAGAGATGACTGAGGAGTAACAAGAATTGCAGGCAATGCTGTTTGAAAGGATTCCTCTCCACTGTTTCTCTTTGTCCTCTCTCTCTCTCTCTCACACAACACACACACACATACACACAGACATTTGATGAGAAATGGTAGAAGGCAACAGGTAAGGGAGTGATACTCCCCGCCTCCAGCTTGGCAGCTGCTAGCGGTGGACCCTGAGGTCCGGCCTCTGTGTGTGGGTGACCCCTGCCTGCGAGAACATAAATATGGGCTCCCTTGCAGCACTCCTTCCCACCGAAGCAGCCCAGTCGGGTTCCATCTGCATGGCCATGAAGCAGGATTGGCATGGCCAGTTCTCACCTGCAACGGTTGGTGGCAGGATTGGTCAACGCTGCTACCAGCAATATCAGCAGGTCACAGTCAGTAACCAGATGCACCACACACACTGCACCACCACCCAGGAGAAGAAAAGTGAATGTACCCCAAATGCTGAGCTTTGCCATCCTCAGAAACCAGGGATCTTGCAGGCATATGGCCACGTAAAGGCTGCCCAAATCTCTAGGTTGTTTGCAACTTGAGTGAGCCGTGCAGCCATCTGCCCCAACCAAGTGGCAGACGGCTTCGGATGACATTGGACTGCCAGCCAGCCCCTTCTAGTGCCACACACCTGCAAAGGCAAAGTAGAACCAGGTGGGGCTGTGTGGGGCTCCCCCAATGGTTTCTCCAATCCTGGCATGTGGGAATCCGGAGCAGCATCAGGAAGCTGGGGTATCCAGGATTGAATGCTAAAGACTTAGGATGGAACCTTGTCGGCGCACAGGAAAATGAGCTGCATACTTCTTTAAACAGCAAAGCTGCGCCCCTTTCAGAGCCTGAATGTCTCTGCAAACAGCTGAGCTGGCCCTGCATGCTTGCCTAAAGTGATTCTTTTACACAATGCATGTATCGACCTGAGTCCCTGAAAACTGGCAGAGCCAGCTTCTTCAGGCCTCAGCCGACAGCAGCTTGCTGAGCTGAGCTGCATTTTCGAAAACAGCATTTTCTGCTGAGCCTCTTCAGCATTGCAATTCTGGGATATAAACAACACAAAGAGAGGTTTATCAGATTGCCCTTTGCCTCTGCCTGCTTGCTGGTGCCATCCCAGCATGTTTTGAAAAGGGGAGGCCAAGCTGAATGTGGCCCAAAAGCGGTTCTGCACATTCGGACGCACTCATTGAGGGGCAGTCGTTTGCCTACCAGTGATGCGTCTGTAGGATTGTATTTTTATCTACCCTTCCAAAACATACCAGGATGGCACCAGAAAGTAGGCAGAGGCATAGGGCTGCCCACGTCATGTCCAGCAGCTGCTATGCCAAGCTCATGTTCAGGAAGAGCCAAGCCCTGCTTTTCCTTTTGATGTGCTTACACCCCCCCCCCCCCCCCCCCGGCATCTGGTATGAACGACTAGCCCATGCTGCTGGCTGGCCTTACGAGAATTGTCTTGCCCTCCTGGCAGAGGCTACTCTTAGGCTGGCCTGGCTGTCTGCTAGGCTGCCCCGGCTGGTGCAGGTAGCAGTTCAAAATCTACAAACCTCCAGAGTGCCCCCCCCCCACTGGCCTACCAGGGGCCCTTTGTCAGGGGACACCGATACAGCCATGCCGTCTCACGTGCTTCAGGCTGCTCAGTGCCTTCCTGCAGGTCTACTCAGTGCTGCAGGTGCTGGACTACGAGCTGAGCCCGGTACTCTTTGGGCCCTGGTGTGCACTAGCTCTCATGCCAGCTGTGTGCTCCGGGATGCTCCAGAGATCATAGATCTGGGATGACTCACCCCACACCAGGCAGAAACAGCCCAGCAGGATTGCTGAAAGCAGCACAGCCAGGAGGATGAAGAGCCCCCACAAGGCCAGCAGCAGCACAGGGAGCCGCTAGGCTGCCAAGGGCCAAAAGCAGCAGCAGGGCCAGCAAGAAGGGCAGGTGGAGGCTGAGATGTGCCAAGAACTTGGACCATTGCAGCTGATTGAGGTAAGACTGTTTTTGAAGGGGGTGTGAGGTACGTGGGCTTCCTGCTGCTTTTGCAGCCTCAATCGGGTGCAACAGCAGCTGCAATTCTTCAAGGCGATGGCAGGAGATCACGTGCTGATTAACTGTTTCATGGACCAAGCTGCTGATAAGACCATTAGGCAAGAAGGCATGAGGGGCAGCTTCCCCTGCCCCCGGGTGCATGGAGAAAAAAATAAGATCCACCCCAAAAAGAAGCCCTAGCTGGTTTTTGGGAGATCAAAAGAAAATATGACCCGGTTTTATTTTCAGGGAAACACAGTATTTAATCAATACATTTCATTATTATTAAAAAGTTTGATATTAAACATTTTGTTTTGAATGGTAACCATTCCCTCCCCCCCAAAGGTATGCAGTAAAGGTTGGTGCTTATTATACATAAAGATTCTGACATTATGATCCTAATCCAGCTTAAAGGACATTTAAGGCTTCTCTAGTTCAACTGCTCAATATTTTTATTAATTAACCAGTACTTTGTTGTCCTATGTAGACAAACAGTAAGATTTTGTGTTTTTTTAAATATCAGTATTTGTGAAGTATGCCAATAGGATATGATGAACAAGGGGTTGGATAAGGAGTGAGAAGATCAAAGTTCTAAACTATTCTCAGCCATGGAAACTCTCTCAATGTCTTAGTCATGCTCTCTTAGCCCAACTCATATGGGGTTGCTGTTATGGTGGTAAAATCAAGTCTGAGTTTAAACATGAGTTGCCTTAAGTTTCTAAAAAATGTAACGTCATCATTGTTGTAATCAACATCATCAGCATCACCATCCAAGATATATTTTATATTGTGTGTTGGATCCAAAAGATTATTGCTTCTCAGGGTGTTTTGAAAAATACCATCTTTAAATTTTCATTAAACCAACAGTGGCAAACCTTTACTTCAAACTACTACTACTTTCTAATCCCCACATCTTGCACATTTACTTATGTTCACTGGATTACAGCAAACTGCAGTACTACACTTGTGGGAAGATCACAGATTTCTTGTATTGAACAAACAGCAGCCAAGACATGCCTGAAATGCCTCATTACATCTAAAGTTGGGAAACAAACCTAAATCTAGGTCTCATGAACTCCAAATCAACATTATGAATTGGATTATATTGCCAATTCTTGTTTAAACATAATCACATTTTATATGGCATCTATTCTTCCCTCCTAAATGGGAGCTGTGTAAATACATAACTAAATAAAAATGAATAAACCAGGATAATACTTACATTAAAATTACTATAATATAATACAAGATATATTATATTACATAAACTATTATACTAATTTTCAGTTTTCCTAATTATTCCTCCCAATTCTAGGTTTTGATTAGGAATACAGAGAAAAGAAGGAAAAAAAAGACTTATACATAGATCCAGATTAGAAATGTAATTCAGGGCTTGTGTCTGAGAAGAACTTAATGTAAACATTCCCACCCCTCCCTATGATTGCACTGTTAGCAGCAAAGGAAAACTGCATAAACCCAGCAAAAATCACAACTTACATATGTGCCCATGCATGTTTCAAATCTATATCTTTCCATAGCCCTGATATATGTCTGCAAAGAAATCAAGCTGTATCTGAAAAATAATTTTTTTTTGTTATAAAAGGCCTACAATGGCAGAGATCTTCGAAGTAATAAGACATTTGTTAGTGTTTCAACAGCCCACCTGAAGCATTTGGTCTCAGAGCTCAATTATGGGGGCAGACACTTGTTGCCTTGGTGATGAGAAACTGAGAGGGAAGGACAGAAGAAGATTTCATAGTTCACTGCAAAAAGGAGCAGGGCACATTGTTCCCTATAACTCAGCAAGTGATAAAACCGAAGTGCCATCATGCTATTATCTAATAAATGTCATAGCAACAGAGATAGTTAATACAACATTTTTCTAACAATAAATTAGGAGAAATATACCCAAACCTAAGTACTGGCAACAAAATGCCCATATTCTTTGCTTAATTAATTAAGAATATAATAGATCAGAGTGCAGTTTCAAAGACGCTATATGCCAAAGATGTGAATGAAAAGGGCACATATCAAGAGCCTGCCAGGCATCACAGCCAGCTTCACGCTGGCAGAGACAACCTAATTCCTCTACATTACTATATGTCTCACAACGGGGAGCCCACAGGTTCCCATTCATTAAGAACAAACGAGGGAATGACCAAGCCACTGAAATGGGAGAAATACACCAGACAATTGTGGGACATGCTGATGCTTATCGCTCAAAAAAGATCCATGTATCAGTCCAGATTGAGGGCACTCCATGCAAAATTGAGGTGGAAAAAGGATCTTACTTATCCGTGATGTCCTGGGAGAACATAAAAAAAGCAGTCCCGGAAAGAACTAGACAGCAACTAAAATTTCAAAAGATACTTTTAAAAGATTACATTCATTACATTCCAGTGTATACATACACTGTATGTATATACATATGTATCCAGTGTATACATACATTACATTCCAGTGCTGGAAAGCAGATTTTTCAAAATTGCATTCAAGGAATTTGTGGGTCATCTAAAACTGACCATTGTGGACAAAGTTCTGTCCAGCCTGCTCAGGATGGAGTGGTTCACTGCTGTAGGACTGGAAATGACTGACATCAATATCCTCCAAGAAGACAACTGCTGCAGGAGTTCCAGGACATTTTCAATGGCAAGTATAAGGGGACTCCTATATCTTTCTGTCTTGACCCCACTTCTGCCCATCAGAATGAAGCCTTGTGGGGTTCCTTTTGCTCTACAACCCAAAATTGATGAGCAATTGGACAAACTAATTGCCCAAGGGGTTTTAGAGCTGGTTGACCACGCCAGGTGGGAGACACCTATTGTTACTCCAGTCAAGCCAGATGGCTCAGTCCTCATCTGCGCTGACCGCAAATACACAATAAATTGGGCATTACAACAAAGCGCCTACCCCTTGCCAGTTGTACAACACCTGTTACATTCCCTGGGAAAAGGAAAAACTTTTGCAAAAGTTGATCTAGCCCATGCATATCAGCAGTTAGATGATGCCACTGCATAAGCATAGACTATTGAAATTCACAGAGGAACATTTAAATGCCGCCAGTTGCAATTCGGTGTGAGGGTGGCTCCAGGACTTTTCCAAAGCATAATGGAACATCTCCTAGAGGACATTCCAGGGGTGGTCCCTTATTTGATGATTTCCTCCTGTCTGCCAGTGGCAAAGAGCAATTAAATCATCAGTTAAAGATAGTATTGAGTAGATTTCAGGAAGCCAGACTTAGTTAAAAAAGAAAAATGCCAGGTAGCCATGCCCTAAGTCAAATGTCTGGGATATCTAATTGATGGGATGGGCATACACCCTGCTAACAGCAAATGGGAAGCCCCACCTCCAACAAAAAAAGATAGAACTTCAAGCATTCCTCAGCTACTAAACTTTTACAGTATTTTTCTTCTGAAGAAAGTGACTGTTGCTGAACCCAACAGACTACTTGAGAAAAAGGCAGACTATAAATGGGGATGAAACAAAGCAGCCATATTCACTGCCATAAAGGAACTTTTAACTTCGAACAGCATCCTTGTACAATACAATGAGACTTTGCCCCTTGTGTTAACCTGTGACGCCTTCCCTTTTGAAATAGGGGCGGTCCTTAGCCACCAGATGCCAAATGGTAATGAGGCCCCAATTGCATTCTATTCAAAAATACTTTCCAAGGCAGAACGGAACTATAGCCAGCTGAGCAAGGAAGCATTGGCTGCAGTGGCAGGGGTCAACATATTCCATGAGTATCTTTGTGGAAGAGACTTTGAATTAATTACAGACCTTAAACCTTTCCTTGACCTCATAGCTGGGAGCCAACCAACCCCAAACATATTATCCTAAAAGTGACAAGATGGACTGTGTTCTGAGCTGCTTATAAGTATTGCCTCATCCATTGGCTGGGCAAAACCATTGAGAATGCAGACATGTTCTGCCGCTCCCCACTTCCAGACCTTGTTGAGGACCCTGCCCCAGTCACATACATTCTCCTAATCAAAAACTCTGAGGACTTTCTGAGCAGCTCTATTATAGCAGCCGAAATTGCTAGACAGACAGACAGTGACAGAACTTTGGTGCCAATTTTAAATTGGGTGTGGAGGGGATGGCCAGAGGGAACTATGTAGAATGGAATTCAAATGGTTCAAAACTTGCCCAATGGAATTGTCTGTACTAAAGGGGTGTATGCTTTGGGGGGACAGAGTTGTAATACCCTAAGTATTAAGGGACTCGGTATTGGAAACTTTGCATGTGGGCCACCTTGACATTGTTAGAATGAAGGCATTGGCCAAGAGTTACATTTGGTAAGAGTTACATGGTGGCCTGGAAAGGATAAAGAAATAGAGGAATGGGTTACAACATTCCATTCCAGAAATCCAGACCGGCGCCACCCACAGCACCCACACACAAATGGGAGACCCCTAAGTCATAATGGTCCTACATATATATAGATTTGGCAGGGCAGTGCAGGGCCATACATTCTTAATAGTGGTAGATTCCTATTCCAAGTGGCTCGAGGTAGCTAACACGACCACTATAACAGCAGAAGCAATAATTAAAGTGTTAAGGAAACTCTTTTCCACAAATAGCCTACCCAACATTGTGGTATCAGACAATGGGCCCCAATTCATGGCAAATCAAGTTGAATTTTTATTAGCAGGACAGGGAATCTGCCACGCCCTATCAGCGCCAGCACACCCCTTGAGTAATGGTCAAGCAGAGAGAAAGGTACTACCATCACAGTCAGTGCAAGTTCCATGATCATCCGTGGCTTCGCTTCAAGTTCTCCTCATCGGAGGGTCCCAATCAGAACCAGAACCACCCTGGAGGAGTAGTGAAGAAAGGGAAACCATCTGATAGTAGAGGAGTGCCGCATCTCTCCTCCCTTATAAGAAAACCCCCCTCTGAAGACGAGCTGTAGTGGCAGTCAAAATGGTTGCCATGAAGATGGGAGGCAGGCTGAAAACCTAAGACTGTAGTGTCAGTGAAGAGTCAGTGAATGGTGTGTGAACTGGGTGAAAATGTTTCTGAACTTCAAAAGGTAACCCCAACAAAATAACAGAAAAGAGATATCATAAAGAACAGGACTGGCAACAATATTAAAGTGAGAGAAAAATTTGGAAAACGTAAAGAATTTAATTTTTAAAATTCAAATGGGAAACAATTTAAACGGAATTTTTTTACAAAAAAGAATATAAAATTGGAATGGGTAGTTGCACAGGATTTAGCGATGGACAGGCATTATCTAAAAATGCTGTAACTGTGAAAAAAAGAAAATAACTAACATTTGAAAATGTTGGCAAATCTGATGAAAGTTTAAAGAAATCGGGTGTGGGGGAAGTGGAAAGTGAAAACTGGAATAAGACCGCCATCTACTGTTAAAAAAAATCCTGTAGATCCCTTAAACTTTATGATCTATTTAAAGAGGAATTTAAAGTAAAACAAAAGGAACTGTACTATAAAAAGACCCCAGAAATTTGGAACATTAAATTTAAAATGATGGAGGAATATGTAAAGATATTTTGGATTTTTGAAAAGGAAAAGACTGATTACATTTGGGATATAAAGACTTAAGGACATTGGACTTAGAGATTGAAAAAAGATGCTAGTTTAAATAAAGACTGCAGAACAATTGGATAACTGGACACAAAAATAAAACAAGCAAAATAAAAATGAGCGAAATAAATAAAGCAATAGTGTTGGAACTTCAAGTTATAAAAGAAATGATGAACAGAAGTTTGGACTTATTGGATAAAATACAGAGCATAGAAGAAAATTTGGAAATGGCATTGCAAACTATAGAAGGACAAGGAATACAGGAGGAGGAGGAGTTAAACAGAAGAGAAATCAGCAAAAAAAGAGCAAAGGGAGCAACAAATAAAGTGAAAGGATAAAAAGGAAATAAAAATGTTAATGACTGATGTAATCAAGGGGAGAATATTCTGAGGGTAAAGAAACAAGGAAGGAAATTACAGAAAGATTTTGAGAGGATGGGGGGAATGAGATAACTGGAAAAAGAAACAGTGGAATATAATAGAGAAAGGAGGAACAAGCAAGAGAAAGAGTCAAAAATGATAGAAAATGGAAAGCAAGCTTGGAAGAGAAAAAGCAATATAGTAAGAAGAGTAAGAAACGATGGTTGAAGAAGGGAAGAATAAGGATTCCACATGAATGGGTGTTTCATTAGTTAAGATACATAATTATTAACTTTGATAAATCTGGAATTAATATTTTATTATAGAATTATCATTAAAGATATATAAAGTATCAATGAGAATAAAAATAAGGGTTAATATCTTGGAATAAATATGAAAATAAAATTTTATTACAGGATTATTTAAACTTTATAATTGTTTATGGAATATACATGAAAACTAATATGATAGTACAGGGCAAGAAATGCCACGTGGAATCTGATGGAGAATATACAGTATATTGTTTTTAAAATATAATGGTGGCATAATTAACTTTAAAAAGGGGATAAATACTGGATAATATATACTAAGATGAATTTATGAATGACTAATTGAATGATATAATTCAATATATTTTGCAAATATGACTACTACAAGAATATGTACTAAATGACATTAGGAATATAGAGATTAATATACAGTAACATATGAGAATATTGAATGATAAAATTGGTAATATGTAATACTATTAAATCAGATAAGAATGTTAAGAGTAGGAATATGCAATTATGGTCATGTTTGCTTTAAAATGTAAAATGGGCATTGGTAGAAGTTACCGTGAATGCCCTTTCTATCTATGCTGCGAGAGAGCCCAGGACGGGTTGATTCCTTCCTATGACATCATAGCTGAGTCTGTACTAAGATATGAAAGCCAGCCCCCCGGGAGAGACCCCAGCTTTGGCGAAGATACTTGAGAGACTGAAAGGTGTCTCTGAAAGCCCAAAATAAATACAGAAATATGTCTTACCCTCTCCGGATGAATCAAGACAGGGGCTGGACTCTCTCGCAGCATGGATAAAAAGGGCGTTCACAGTAACTTCTACCAATGCCCATTCTCCTCCATGCTGCATCGAGAGCCCAGGATGGGATATACCAAAGCTTGAGTATCCACAGGTGGGTCCTTGTCTGGCTCATCACACTGACTGTGGAACCACTCATTGAAGCACCCGTCTGCCAAAGGCTGCAGTCATCAAGGCAAAAGCATCCAGATGGTAGTGTCTGATGAAAGGAGATGGGGA
>BHFT01058648.1:0-26664 GCA_004320025.1 Laticauda laticaudata
GGTTTTCGGTTGGAAAGCGGCATTTGGGTGCTGAAGGAATCCTCGCACCTTAGTTTCGTCGAAGGGGGGGCGGCTTCTAACGAAGTGCCGTCCCGATGGCGGTGGAGTCTTGCGTTACTCAGGTACTGGTCCGTGGAAGAATAAATAATCGTGAAACTGGTCCTTGGTACAAAAAAGGTTGGAGACCACTGATTTATAAGATTGCCTAACCAAGGACAGACAATTAGAAACCACTGAAAGGCCAAAAGTACATGTGGAGCAGGGATTCAAGCTTGATTTCATTGAGGGCTGCATCAGGGTTGTGTTTGAACTCAGGGAGCCAGGGTGAGCATGGCCGGGGACATAGCCAGGGTGGGCATGGCCAGCTTGACATAACTCGTGTCGGGGGTGGTGGCCTGAGTGCTTTGCCAGTGAAAACAGGCTCCCAATCTCCATTTTCGGCAGTGATGGCCTCCTGCAACCCCCTGCCAGTGAAAACAGAGCTTGAGAGGGCCACACGTGGCCCTTGCAAGTTCTGTTTTTGGCCAGGATGGCCTTCTGCAACCGCCTGCTGGTGAAAACAGCACTGGCACAGGCACTGCAGGACAGTCCTTCAATGTTTTCAGGGTGTCCCCGTGAGCTATATCTAAGCACCCTGCAGGCCACATCTGGCTTTGAGTTTGACACTCCTGGTATAGAGGTAATCCTTAGCTTAAAACCATTTGTTTAGTGACCATTTGAAGTGACAACTATACTGAAAAAAGTGATTTATGACCATTTTTCATACTTAACAATTGCTGCAGCATTCCCATGGTCACATAATTAAAATTTGGACACTTGGCAACTAGCAAGTTGTATTATGATGGTTGCAGTGTCCTAGGTAAAGAGGTGTGCACATGCGTCACCTCTCCTGCAGGAGCTGCATTGGTTGCTGATTTGCTTCCAGGTGCAACTCAAGGTGCTGGTTGTCACCTTTAAAATGCTTCATGGCTTGGTTCTGGGTTATCTGAGGAAACATCTCTTGCCGGTCATATCTACCCAACCCATTAGAGCGGGGAGGCAGGGAATGTTGCGGGTCCCACCCCTGAGGGAGATACACCTGGTGGGACCCAGAAGAATGGCCTTCTCCATGGTGGCTCCCTCTCTCTGGAATATCATTCCCCCAGAAACTAGAATGGCCCCCTCTCTAATACTCTTCCAGAAGGCATTGAAGACCTGGTTCAGCCAACAGGCTTGGGAAACCCAGAGGCTCATGTGATCTGCTGTTTTTGGGGGGGGGGAGTTGTGGGTTGATTTATTTATTTTTTCCAGATTTTGTTCTATTGTATTTTATTAATTTATTTGATTCTTTTTGTTAGTTTTTATTGTTTTTTGTTTTAAATATGGTCTTACATTCTGTAAGCCACCTCAAGTCGCCATGGGCGAACAGATGACAATATAAATTCAATAAATAATAAAAAATATCACCTTTTGTGACCTTCTGAGAACCAGTCAATGAGGAAGCCAGATTCACTTAACAACCACATTACTAACTTAACAACTGCAGCGATTAGCTTAAAAACTGTGGCAAGAATGGTCATAAAAGGGGGCGAAACTCACTGAACCACTGTCTTGCTTAGCTGAATTTGGACTCAATTGTAATCATAAGTTGAAGTCCACATCCACTGCAGCCTGAATGCTTTTAGGAAGAAACTTAACAGGCGGTATAACCCCAAAATTTATGTTTGCCATTACAGTTCGTCCTCCTGGGATATTGCCAGAGGAAGTTATATACAGAAATCCATACCAATCACCAGTAATTAAACCAATAATTAAACTCAAAGGCGGCTTTATTTTTTAAGTGAAGGTAATTTTCCCCGTAGTGTTTCGGTATCATTTACAGAGAGAGAAAGAGAGAGAGGGAGGGAGAGAGCGAGCATAAATTCTGGGAAATTCTAAAGTCCTTTTTTCTGATATATCTGCAAAACAAATTGTGCAATCTGATCCCCCGAATTTTATGCAATCTGCTCCCGAAGAACTGAAGCCTGTCCGCTTTCAAAGCGTGCCTCCCCAAAGCATCTGTCACCAGCTCGTTTACTTCTCGGTTAAAAGGTGCGCAAGAGACAAATAGACTCTCAAAGGAAGAAACAGCTTTCCTCCCTTTGAGCTTTGTTTTTCTCAGCCCGCCTTTTTCGTGAGGGGAACGATCGCTCCACCTCCTCAGAGGGCGACGGGAATCGAGCGCGGAGGACGACGCCTCCTGGATCGCCCCGAGAAAGGGGTGGTCCGGGACCTTCGTGTGTGCGCGCCGAAGAAGTTAGTTCCTGCTACTCAGAGTCCGCCTCCTCCTCCTCTTTCTCCTCCCCCGGCGGAAGGCGGGGAGGGCGGGGGACCGCGGGGGGCGTCCTGGGCTGGCTGGCTGGCTGAGGGAACTCGCGCCCCGGGAGCGTCGCGCAAAGTTTGTAGCCACGTGGGTATCACGCGGAAGGAGGAGGGTCCCGGGGGTTTTTTGAACCCCTTCCTGACACCATCGGAGCCTCTCTCAGCGCAAGAACTGCTGTTGTCAGGAGACTCGCCATGCCTTCCGCGGAGATCATCAGTGGGAAAACCGTTTCCGCGTAAGTTCGCTCCATCGTCTCGGTGCACAGATTTGGGGTTGGAGATTCACGCCGACATCGGAATCTTTTTCTGCAAAGAAAAGAAGAAAAAAAAAAAGGGGGGGGNTTCTGCAAAGAAAAGAAGAAAAAAAAAAAGGGGGGGGGTGGTAGGGTTAGGAGATTTTCCAGATTCGGCAGGGCGGCAACGTCGTAAGCATGTCATGTGGTATACTTGGGTTGTTCTCTAGTACGTAGGTATGACGAAGAGTGTGCTCCTCAGAACGATAAAATCAATCCTAAGAACCCTAACGTGACAGTCCAGTCGAACACAGCGTGGTCTTCTATTAATCTCTACTTGGAGGCAAACCCCATTGAATTCAGTGAGATTGGGGCGTGCCTAAGTGCACCATCCTGCCTCCCGTCCCTGTCCTGTTGTCCCCATTTAATCGTACCTGTTTTCTGTATTCTTACTCATGTTTATACTTACACCTATTATTTTGTAAGCGATTAACAAATCAAACAAATAAATAAAACAAATAAATAAAATTGCCTGCAGTTGTTTCTCAAAAAGAGGGTGTGGGGATCAGCACTTGCTTGGAGTCCCTGCATTCCCTTTATTCGCTTTATCAGAGACAAGTTGGGTTTTGCTCCTCCAACAGCCAATCTGTTCCCAATATTATTGTGCAGATGACTGTCTCGAAGGCACATTATAAGAGATTTGTCCCTATGGAACAGTTACTTGGGAGGAAGCTCAACTACGGTAGTCCCATTGACTTTTTTGTGCATATCATGCTACTGTTTGCTTAATTGTGGCCTAACTATAATGATAACTAACAATAACTATTTGAATTATCACAGTGCTCTACACCAGAACCCAACCACTTTACCGCTTACAATAATGATTGAACCCAAGCAACATTGCTTTTGAGAAAATGTGGGTCAGCCTTGGCTTCTCTTCGTACTGAGGCATACACATACGGCACAGGGACATGAAAAATTGTTCTTCACACCTTAATCATTTCTAGCTTAGCATTAGCTACTCTGTCTTAGTAAGCTTGAGTTCACTCTCTTGAGCTCGGACTCTAGAATGTCTTAGACAGCTCTTTTTTCTCACCTGCTCTTTGCAAACAGAATCATGCTGGATCTTTTATGCACAGAATTTGAGAAGGCAGAGTGTTAGGGCACATGCAAGCACCCCCTATCTATCTGTGAAGTTAGTTAAAGGACTCTCAGTTCGTTGTGTTCTCATAAAACACTGATAAACTCTCATAAACTAGGCAACACATTTAAGTGATATGTCATCCTAGTCTGCTTTGGGTTCATGGTTCAGTACGTTGTCATTTGATAAAATTGTGTGTGTGTGTGTGTGTGTGTGTGTGTGTAGGGAGAGGATCATGCATTAGTCTAGTATATGGTCTATCAAAATCACAATATGTCACTTTGATTATACAAGTGACTTCTCTGAGGATTCCTCCTTTTTTTCCCTTCTGCAAAAATGCCCTAGAAAGAAAAGTAACTGAATCAGTATTGAAATTACAAGGTAACTAATTTGCTACCATTCTCCTGTGGGTAGAACTGTACCTCCTACCTAACCACAGTAAGGGAGGCAGGATTTCAACAGGCGCTTGAATCTTGGTATTTGGGACAATTGCGTCCAGTTTGTATTGAAAGAACATTAAAGGAAAAGGATGGAGTGAAAGTGTCATGGGATTAAAGGAAAAAATGGTAATAAACCATGCCTAGATTTGCATATAACTATAAGAGTTCTAATAAGAAAGCATGTTTTCTATTTGTATATGTGTGTATGCATTGTGGTCAGTGCCATCTTGGAAGAGTTGTTATCAGCAGTGATTGGTTGGGCAAAAGGGCTTCATAGAAAATCAGAGCACAAGATTTTAATGTTAAATTGTCCCTAAATCCAGAAAGATTTGCACAGGAGATACGAACTGACAGGTGACATGCCTGGTAGTAGAAAAGGCCTGTTTTTTCTTTCATTCTGTGCCTTTAATGGTTGGGCAGTTAGCCATTGCCTACTCTCTGACTCCAAATTGTGATTCTGCCCCTCCTCTGTTTCTTGGAAGAGAATTTCTAATTATTGTGCAAGTTTGTTCTATTATACTGATTCGGTTGGGAGGTTGCTTGCATAAGCAGGTTCTGGCAGGAGTTAACCTATATAGGTTTTGCTGTGGTGCGAAACTGCTAGGTTCACAGAATTTTGATGCTTTCCTTTCAGATTATAATTGCCAGAAAATGCAGAACAAGGTCCATTTAAAGAAAGAAAACTGCAGCTTTCCAAGTTGGATGTCAGGGATGCATAGCATTTGGATGCTATACTTGATCGCTTCATAACAAAATGAATGTACCTGGGAGTAGACATCACATTGTAGGTGGTAATTCTTGACAGGCCTTAGTTGTTCTCAAAAAAGCTAAACTAAACAAGTTAGTATTTAGGTGGGAGACCACCAGGAAATCCAAGGGCTATGGGTTGGACTGGAAGTTGAAAAACCATCTGGAAGAATGTAGTAGCAACCTCTTCTGCTTTCTTGCCAAGAAACAAATAGGTATGTGATGGAAATCAGTTTTTTTTTAAAAAAAAAAAACTGGTAATGTCTGTGCTGCTGTATGCATGCAGGCTGTTTTGTTTTTGTGCCTCCAAATCAATATCAATTCCTAGATGATTGCCTGAACAAGTCCACGCAGTGTTCCTGGCAAGATCTTTGAGAAATAATTTGCCATTGCCTCATACCTGGGGCTGAGAGCGGGGACTGGTTCAGGGTCACCCAGCTGGCCTCATGACTAAGGCAGTATTAGTTCATTCAGGTTCCTTCCTCAGTTACCCATTATGCAGAGTTGCTCTCAGATATGCATATAAACAAAATGGACTTTTAAGAGTATGTGTTCTGCACTCTCTCAAAATGTCTCAATAGCACATTTCTATGCATTGTAGATGTATCATTTTTTATTGTTTTCAAAAGGAAGCCTTTCTAGCCCAGATCAATTCCCATAAAGATGGTGCTTAATTTCTAGATAAATGCCATTTAATCATGGACATCATGGGTGCTATCATACTCATGGGTGCCACTAAGTTTTGGGCTAAGTTTTAAAACTGTGGGAAAGGTGAGCCTATCGAATCTTTTTCTAAGCATATCTTTGATTTGCTATCTTTCTTTATTGCTTATTAACACAGAGTTCCATGATTGATTAACATTTTATATCTTGATCCTGAAATTATACATATGATACAAAATGTTTGCTTTCTTTTGAAATCCATTCATTGTTTTAATGCAGAGGTAGGGAATCTTTATTTCTTTATGTTGAATTCCCAAATCTGTTGGCTTGGCCGAAGTAAATTCAGACCAGCAACATCAGGCAGGCTGCAAAATTCAGATCTCTGCTTTCAGAATCATCTGTATAGGTGTCTGGTTGGCAAAGGTCCCAGTTTTGTTTTAAATAAATCACACTAAAAAGAAATATATCAAGAGAAGCTGCTTTGCACTTCAGACAGCACATTTTCTGCATGCAAACAGACATAGTGTTAAGAAAACCGATTCTGTTACTTTGGGGCTTCTTGGATTTTGACTAGGATTACCAAGTTTTCAGGGATTTTTCTCCTACCTTATAGAAGAAGTACAATTTTCCACAATTGGGAAAAATCTATAAAATTATTCAATTTCAGTATAATCTAAAATGGAATCATTTTATACTGTAAGGCTGTGATGGCAAACCTATGGCACATATGCCGGAAGTAGCATGCAGAGCCACTTCTGCTGGCACATGAGAGGTCACCCAGAAGAGCCCCTGTGTGCATGATCATTGGAAAATCTGCTGTGCATGTGCAAAGGAGACGTGCACATATGTGCAGAGGCATGCTACAGGGGGTCTGTGGGGGGAGTCACGCGTGCATTGCATCAAGGATGCAGGCATGCACTTTTGGCAGGGGTAGGATTCAACAGGGTTAACTACCGGTTCGGGATTTATGAGGTTCGATGATTTATGATGTGCTTCCCTGCACGCTGCGGTAAATTGTCACCTGTAAATCGTCATCAGGTAGCTGCGTGCAGAGAAGCAGCCTTTGAAACAGCCTTCTTTTCCTGCTTTTTTAACTGCAGCTGTGCCTTGTTCGGCAGCTGAAGTTGAAAAATCAGGAAATAAAGATCAGGTAAGAGCCCGGGCAGGAGGGGGAGCAAAAACATCAGCAGACATCGAACCGGTTCTGTCTACTGTTCTTCAGAGTTACCGGTTTTACAGAGGTGGTCAGAACTGGTAGAAACCCACCCCTGACTTTTGGTACGCAATGTGGAAAAGATTAGTCATCACTGATGTAAGGTCTGCCAGCCAGTGTGATGCTGTTTGGTGCTCTTGTTTGTTTCTTTGTTTATATTCTACCTTTTATTATTTTTACAAATAATTCATACATCATTCATCTTTCCTTTTCCTGATTCCCATGTAGATTCATTTATTCATTCAAAACTGGAAACTTAACATGTCCCAGACCATCAACTGCATGAATATTGTTAGAGATTTTTTTTAGACAACAAATGATGATGGTTGAGTACAGTTCAGTGCTTTGTGTAGAAGCGTGCTTGCCTTTTTCACTGAAAAAACAAAGGTAAATTGAGCTAATAAAGAATATTCTCAGAGACCAGAAAAATGGTGCATTTTGCCTTCTAGTAAAGTGGGGAACTCTGGTCAGGTTGCCAATAACATATTCTCAGCATTCTAGATATGCTCACAATCCTATAAATTGGGATTCTGATGCTGGTTTTCCCTCAGTGCATCAATTATAGAAAACTCCTATTATTTTTCAGTATTAGGTTACTGGAAAAATAAGACTGAATCCACGTATTGTGCTAAACCATAATTTGTGATTTATTAAATAATATATTGTAGTGGACTAGAATCACATACCCCACCAAACGTTAAACTATTCTTTGCAATATTTCGATTCGGGCAAATCAGTCCATAATCAGTTGGATTATATGAAACCATTCATCTGTTGCCTTATTTGTTTGAATGGGCTTTCATAGATCAAACATACTCCAGAAATTTTTTATATTGCCAGATGCTGCATCAGATCCAGGTGTTTTTGCCATAGGAATTGTAGGTTGAAAAGATCTCATGTGGTCCTCTCTTACATCTTCTTCATTCTAACTCACTGCCTGAAGTTTATGAAAATACTTCAGTATGCCTGGAGGCGGTATATGGCCCATCCAGGGGTGGGTTGCTACCAGTTGGCACCAGTTCGGGCAAACCAGATGCTAATTTTACATCTGGTTCATTGAACCAGTAGTTGTAACAAGTGGTTGGCCTCACCCACCCTGCCCCATCTCTCCCAGGAGTCTCCACGCGGCCCATTCTGGATCCCCGGTAAATGCAGGGCCCATGCAGAGGGCAAAAAATGGGCTTCCCAGAGAGCCTCCGGAGCCTGGAGAGGGGGAAAACAGGCCTCCTAGAGGCTCAAGAAAAGCCTCCAGAGTCTGGGGAGGGCGAAAACACTCCCCCACACACACACCATGGTTCAGGAGGCTGACTAGGCCATGCCTACCATGAGCACGCCCACCCAGCAACCAAGCAAAGGACCAGTTGCTAATTTTTTTGAAGCCCACCCCTGGGCCCATCCCAACAGTGAGGAAGAAGTGACCAGTAAATTATTGACAAATTCAAGAAATGTAGCTGTGTTAGTCTGTTGCAAGAAATGACAAGTTGCATCCCAAAGATAAACTGTTTTATAATGACAAACTTTTCTGAACTGTCCATGTTGCCAGGCTACAATTTAATAGCTGTTTTTAAAACTTCCAAATTGCATTGATTTGGTAATTGAACCTAAAAGAGGAAGCTAGGGAACAAAAATAAATATTATTCTTTTAGGCTTCAAGAACAACAGAACTGGAAGTTATTGTGTGAGATTGTTTCGGCAGATTTCATAAAGGGAGGGATCTTGATATATCTATCCTTCCCAAGCTTTTTAGCGGAGGATATCATGAGTATAGAATTCATAAGGCTCATGTACAACTGATTAATCAGCACTTACATGTGACCAGGCTATCTGTGAAGTTTAAGGAAAAGTTTCTGTTCTTTATATGTTGCATGGAATTCTGCTTTCAATTCGCATATGAAGCAGTTACAAGAAACTGCTCTCTCAATGACCTTTGAAATTGAAAGCTGTTGCAAACATTTAGCATGGCCCATACTGGAAATAACAGAATGATTTTCAGCTGTTGTGGAATAGTGGATTGCTTTGGGCCTGGGCTTGGGATGAGTGGAGAGCAAATCCTTTCTCAGCTCCAGAATTCACTGGGCAATCTTCAAGCAGCATTGTCTTAAATCACAGATTGTGCAAAATCAAGATTTGTTTAGCCACAGGTTTTTCAATAAGCCAGAGTTGGCTACCTTCTGGCATACTTTAACAGAAGAAAATGTATCTATGTTGCTCTTTATTATAGAAAATTAAACAATCCAATGATTGTTGAACATTTGTTTGAGAGATTTTTCCTTACCCAAATAAACAATAACCATGGGTAGGAAAAAAGCAGCGGTAGTGGAAATTACTTCTGACTTCCTGCCATTGAAGTTGAATGTAGGAAAGCTCTGGAAATTACAAACTTGTGATTGAAGCAATGTGGCAACACTTGAAGCAGCCCCAAATGTTGTATGAAACATACAACATTTCTGTATGTTACCCCATTTGAGGTATGTTGGTTCAAAAATTGTTCCCCAATAATACACCATTTTGTTCAATTGAAGATTGCAATCAGACAAGACAATAGAAGTAGTATATAGATTGCAAGATAGCATAGTAACCTAAACCCTGTCCCACCAGGCTCCCTATCCCAGTTAGATTTTCTTTCTTTCCTTTTTATGTTAGGAAAGGAATCTGGCACTATTAGTGCCAGCCAACCTCTATTTTCAAGATCTCTTATGGGCACCATAGGTTTTCTTAGGACATGAAAATGATAACTGACTTGTAAACATTACTTAGTTTGGATGGGGGAGGGCTATTTGCCCAGGAAAAGAACAAAAGTAAGCAGAATTAGAAGGGATTATCCTAAAAGAGGGGAACTGGAGAGAATGGCACCTAGACTTGTGGTAATTTCTCACTTTTAACTTCTTAGATGCCTCAGGAAAGCCATGCAAGATCTTCAGCAATTATTTGGAAGAGAAGTGACAACATATCAAAATTCTAAAAGTCTCCAGTGGTCATAAAGTTTGGGGTTCCCTCTTATCAATCATATTAGCTATGTTCAAGCAATTTGCTAAATTAAACTAAGCTATTGTGGCTTATACTGTGATGTGTGAATCCCATCACTGAACTTGAATTCTTGTAAGAAGAAAAGAGTAAATTGCAGTGTGATAAATTATTTAAATTATAAGTTTAAAATGTAATAAACCCATTGGGCAGAGTGGCATTAATTACATTTATTTCATTGTGAATCCGGGCTTCTTAAACTAAAGTCTACATATTTAAATAAGTAAACAGTTACTTTACTTGTCACTTATGGGAATTATGTGGCAAACATCTCATACTCTTTCCTTTTCTGTTCATTTGGGAACATAAATTAGGGATGTTACATTAATTTGCTTGATTTGCAAATTAATTTCATCAGTCCCTTTTATATCCTGCTTAGGACTGCATTTTAAACTGTATGTTTATGAAGCAGAAGGCAGTAATAGAAATGTTGTTACTTAGTACATATGAGAAAAAATATTTGGGTGACACAAGCTATTTTAAGTTGACCAGTACAGGTCAACTAATGACCACAATGGAGCCCCAAATTTCTGCTGTTAAGCGAGACATTTGTTAATGAATAGAATTCTTTATTGGCCAAGTGTGATTGGACACACAAGGAATTTGTCTTGGTGCAAATACTCTCAGTATATATAAAAGAAAAGATAAATTCATCAAGAGTCAAGAATCATAAGGTACAACACTTAATGATAGTCATTGGGTACAATAAGGAATCAAATTATACCAGGAAACAGTCAAATGGTAAGGATACAAGCAACAAAGTTACAGTCATAGAGTCACAAGTGGGAGGGGATGGGTGATAAGGAGTGCTGAGAAGATTAACAGTAATAGTAGTGTACACTTTGTAAATAGTTGGACAGTGTTGAGGGAATTATTTGTTTAGCAGAGTGATGGCTTTTGGGAAAAACTGTCCTTGTGTCTAGTTGTTCTGGTGTGCAATATAGCACCATTTTGAGGGAAGGAGTTGAAATAGTTTATGTCTGGGATATGAGGGGTCTGTAAATAGTGAGTTAAGTGAGTTTTGCCCCACTTTACAACCTTTCTTGCCACAGCTGTTAAATGAATCACTGCAGTTGTTAAGTTAGTAACATGTTTGTTAAGTGAATCTGGTTTCCCCATTGACTTTGCTTGTCAGAAGGTCACAAAAGGTGATCACATGATTCAGGGACACTGCAACCATCACAAATGTGAACCAGTTGCCAAAAATCCATAATTTTGACCACATGATCATGGGGATCCTGCAGTAGTAACTGAAAAATGGTCATAAGTCACTTTTCTCAGTGCCGTTGTAATTTTCAACAGTCACTAAATGAACGGTTGTGAGTTATGGACTACCAATATGAGAAGTAGATGGGAATTAGCTCTTAGCAAGCTGAAATGGATGTAATGGAATTCATGGAGTGGGATTTGGTGAAATATTAACTGATAGAAGAGATGTCCATGGCATTCAGCTCTTTTATCCAGTGGAAATTACCAAATCTGTTTGGTCAGTAAGAGTCAAAACTGGTTTGATGACACATAATCAATAAACTAAATGTTGTGAAATTAAAGCTAACAAGACATGTTAATTTCTTACAGGACTATCTCAAAGGTTACTTTGAAAAACAAGTATTTGTAATATTAGGAAAAGTTTAAGGAGATCATGGATAAAATACCTTATTTTGGTTTACCCCAAATCACCCCCTCTGTCACTTAATACTGCATTTTCCCCTTCTAACCTTTGTTCCCAGTTTATTTTACACACACACATGTATGTATGTATGTATGTATGTGTCAAGATTCCAGTAGTTACTCCAATTAAATCATGAGCCTCAAGCCACAGTCCCCAAAGTACAAAGGATTTATTAGAAGTTAACATGCCAGCATTTGCCTGGGCGTAGCCGACTCTGAGATACGTAATTCATTGTCACCCTTGATCCTGCTTTTTCCCCCACCCCTCTGGTTGTATCATCCAATGAAACACATCCATAATCAAGAGTCATCAATCATGCTCTCCAATTAGATTTTTGCATGGCAGAAGCTTCAGTCATCTAATCCAGGGGTCGCCAACCTTTTGGATCTCAGGGACCACCAAACTCATTATTTTAAATCCCGCGGACCACTAATATGAATTTTGACTGAGGGTGGCTTGCTGATGTTTTCCCTGGGAAAATCCCCCAAAAAGTCTGCAGGAAAATTCCCCACCCCGTTTTCCTACCAATCGATCGTTCTTTATTTGAGATCGTACGATACCATCTCCAGATTCATTCTTGGGGAGAGAGAGAGACTTTTGGCTTCATGCAAGGAAAGCAGCAGAAGTTTTTCTTTCTCTCCCCCAAACTCCGCCAGAAATGAGTCTTTGTGAAACTTGTTGCACTGGCGCAGCTTTCTTGAAACAGGATGCCTTGCAGGGTCCCAAAGACTCATTTCATTTGGGGGAGAGAAAGAAAGACTTTTGCTGCTTTCTTTGCGTGCAGCCAAAAGCAGAAGAAAGAAGCAGGAAGAAGCAGTCCAGTGGCCAAGCGAGGCGCGTGGGGCAAGTTCCCCCCCTCTGCCCTTTCCCCCCTCCCCTCACTACTTTATGTTGTTCGCAATGCAAGCAACGCAAGCCTTCTGTTCCCGTGGGCAATGTGGGTGAAGCAGCCTTGTGTTCCCATGCAGCCTGGATTAATTGCTTTGGGGGTGACATTTCTCTGTGGACCACCAACATTTTCTCATGGACCACCAGTGGTCCCTGGCCCACTGGTTGGAGACCACTGATCTAATCAGTCTCTGAAGAAAATATGAATGGAATGTTCTTTCAATTCCACACTGCTGCCTGCTGCTTGAAACTCCCCCCCTTCTTTTTGTTGACAACTATAAAATGTGTATACAAAATGTTTTATGAGTTGACTGTATGTATGTATGTATTAGCCTGTGACTTAATCTGTAGTTTCATCAGTGAAGAGCAAGAGAAAATGCCACAGCATTGTTATAGACATTATGGGAGATTAGAAGGATAACTGTTTCAAATGCCAACCTCAACAGAAAATTAAGACAAAGATAACTAGAAATCAAGTCCTACCAGGAAAAAGTTGAGGAAATTAGGTAAATTTAGCTTTGAAAAAAAATCACTAAAGGAGTATCATGTGGAAAGATTAAGACTGAAGGAGATCAATTTTGTGATCTCTAAACTGCTGCTTCTCACTCTCAAAATTGAGGAAAGAATGACCAAAATTCCATTGACTCCAAAGGGTAAGAGGAAAAATATTAGGAGTTCAAGCCCAGGTTATCATGCATACTGGGATTAATTTTTGTGTTCTCAAACAGGCAAATCTATGTACAAGCAGGATTTCTTTTGTGACTAACTATGCAGCTTCCTTTATTATGTCAAGTCTCTGAAGTTTCTGCTTTTGGGTGCAGGATGCAATTTTATGAATGCGGAGATGACTTATCCTTGTACTGGTATGAAGTCTGACATAGGCTGTTTAAGCAGCATCAACCATTTCAGACCTCTTTCTCGAATCCTTGCTAGTAACATTTTATGATATTTGGAAAGCTGCTTTCTCACATCTTGACAACTCATGTATTTAATCAAATAGTAACTTGTTTCGTGTGTTGTATTAATACAAAGTGGTTTTTTTTGGGGGGGGCGATGATACTATATATGATGTAGCCCTTGTATTTTGCAAAGCATGGTTTATAGTTTTGCATCACAAATAAACTCAGCGAATTCTACCTCAGGAAAAAATAATGGTTAAACAGAACCTGGCTTAATGCAATGTCTGTAGCAGGTAATTATTAAATTCTGCTGGTCTTTGAAATAATGTTAAGAAAAAAATGTTGTTTGCAGTTTCACTCTGGGTTCACCGGGTGGCACTGAAAGGTGTGATTGTTAATTTTACTAGAGTACAGTACATAGTAGTAAATGATATATAGTGGCAGCTGGTTTGTCAGTTTGATTTTCTTCTTCAGTTTGACTTTACTCTAAAACAAACCTGGGCATTTTACAGCCCCTTGTCTAGATCCAGACCTTGGCTATCCATATCCAGACTGTTGGAGAGGACTCAGAAATTATTAATCAAATGTAAATAAGACATAACACTTATTCTTACCAGTAGCAGCTAATCAAAACCATATAGTTTACTATTTTTTATAAAGCAATAAAATTAATGTTGAGCAGAATTAAGTTCAGCCTATATGTTTGGCCTTCCACAACAATCCCTGGTTCTCATGTGACCTCTTGGAAAAATCAATTGCCCATCCCTGCTCTAAACGAAATATTTCCACCTCATAATAAAACCTAAGAAATGCTGTTGCACAATATTTTGTACAAGAAAGATATTGATGGTTGGAATGTGAAACCAGGCCTATGAGGCATAAACTCAAATCCCAGTTATTGTTAAAACTCATTTGGGTCTGGCACTTACCTCATAGGATATTATGTAACTTTGTAAAATCAACAGACATATATGATAAAATAATAAATAGTGACAGTAATATTTTGTTGATATTTCTTGTGAAACTATCTCAGATCCAGTTCATACATTGTTCATACATTGTCATTGGTGCTCTCTGAGCTTGGTTTTTTTCTTGCAAATATTTCTAAGTGACATCATCAGTGCTAAGGTAAGCACGGTGGTAAGGAATGGGGTTTATATTCTAATACAGGGGTCCTAAATTTGACACCTTTAAGACTTGTGGACTTCAACTCCCAGAATTCCCCAGCCAGCGCTGAAGAATTCTGGAAAGTCCACAAGTCTTAAAAGTTGCCAAGTTTGGAGACCTCTGTTCTAATGGTTTGCTGTGTCAGTGTTGGTGGGCATAGCCTGATAGATGCTTTGGGCTGTTTACTGTTGGCTTGTTTGGCAGTTCCTTGATTGAGGTATTGTTTACTTGATTGTTGGTTTGAGGTTAATTTTGGATTTAATCTATGCTCATCTGAGTGCTGATTGCTGGTGGGGAGGTTGTGTTCCCTTTTTGGCTTATTAATTTAGTCTCTTTTGCATAGTTAACTACATACTACGTACAGCAAACCTCACTCCTTACTAGCAGTGATGGTGCTACCTACTTTGGGTAATGAAACACCTGCAAGAAAATAACCAAGCTCAGAGAGTGCCAAGGACCCCTCATTTCAACCCTGAGCTACAAATATTCTCCTTTATCGATACATTTGTCAGCTGGCCAGTAAGCATATCAGTTTTTAAAACTGCCTTTAATAATTGTTCCTTATTGGACTTCACCTCATTTTAGGCAACTGCATACCTTCACAACTGCGCTGTTGACTCACACACCATTGATGAGTGACATTTCACGACATTTTATGAGCAAAGAAAAGAAAGTGGTACAATCATCTTTGCTTGGCAGTTGATGGATTTCTTCCCCTTTCTTCATTCTGGTCAGCAGCACAGTTTTACATTACATGAACTGGGCACTAAAAATGGGAAAACTAAATGGTGCAAATTTAAATCTTGGGTTTGTCTTTGGAACTAGATCCCACTTCCAGTTTTTTAATCTAATCATTAATTGTTAATGTTTACTTTCTCTTTTCTACCTGTTCTTTCTAGCCAAGTAAGGGAGCGACTGAAGAACCAAGTTGCAGAAATGAAAGTAAAAGTTCCTGGTTTCAGGCCAGGCCTTGCTATTCTGCAGGTAAGGGCTACATATATTGTCAAACTGTAGAGTTAAGCCAAGCATATACAATCTTTATGTTTTGCAATCTTTATGTTGGAGTTGTTAAGCAGATCACCAGGGCTGTTAAGCAAAGCCCATGGTTGTTATGTGAGTCTGGTTCCCCCCCCACTTGACTTTGTTTATCTGCTTAACAACTGCCAAAACCTGGTAGGAAAGTCACACCTGGCAATCAAGTAAACCTGAGACACTGCATCATAAATACATGCCAAGCACCTGAATTTTGACCCTTTGATGGTCCAACAGTCATAACTGGGAGGACAAGGTATAAGTCACTTTTCTGCATTGTAACTTGGACACTAAATGAATAAATGTAAGTCAAGGACTATCTGTAACAGTTTTGGTGCATTGTTGTTTTTATAGCATCTTAGTTAGAGCTGTCCCATTCATATCCATAGCCCTTACAGTCAATAACAACTGAAATGGATCTCTCTCTTTTTTTTGTACTGTGAAGGATCTACATAACAGCAAATTGTTGACAACATAATATGTCAGTGAACTATGAAAACTTTATAGTGAATAGCAGCTGCACCAGGAGAGAGAATTTTTCTGGAAATATGCAAACTCTGGGTTCAAAGGAGAAAAAGGAACTTCAGAGCATGCAGGGATTCTCATGTAGCATCTGTCAGAAAGTCCTTAAACTGATAGGATTACACTGTAGCCACAAAAGCAGCTACATGATTCCAGAAAAAGCTGCTTCTATTTTAAAAGTTGCCAAGAGATTCTACATGAATGCTCCAAAGTGCCTTTCCCCCCCCCTTTGAATTCAAAGTTGTACCATCTGTTGAATTTTAGATGCAGTTTAAAACAGGAGAAAGAATCTCAAAAGCCTTTCATGATGTCAAACATTTTATTTCTGTTTGTTTTATCTTGTATTTATGCTACTTGGATGTGTCTGTAAAGTCAGAGTGAGTTCGGTTTGAGGAAGACATTTTGTTATACATTACTAGCACACTTGTAAAATTGCATATTAGCTTAAAAGGCAGATTAAATATGAATATATTCATATTTAAGTGAAAGTTTTAAAGTCTGCCAGATTCCAGCTAAGCACACTAAAGTTCTCCCCTGTTGACTGGGATAAATTATGTATGAAGCAAGATCCCAGTTGAGCTAGTGCAGCAGTGAAAATATAATTTGGCTTTGCTCAAAAAGATCCTTAAATATTAAATCTGACTGGGAGAAAACTTTAGGCAATAGGTGTAGTGGTTGAAGTGCTGACCTAGGAACTAGGAGACTGAGTTCTAGTCCCACCTTAGGCATGAAGACCACTGGGTGACTTTGGGCCGCTATTTCTCTCACTCTCTCAACCCAACCCACCTCACAGTATTTGTGGGAAAATAGGAAGAAGAAGGAGTATTAGCTAGGCTCACCACCTTGTTACTTAAAAAGGATTAAAGGTGGAATAAAAAATTAATAAATAGATAAGAATTTTGCTTATGTGAAAACGTTACCATTTTTATTAGATTAATTGTACATGTTATTTGTTACATTGTACTGTATGCAAAATTGTTTTCCAGCTACTACTAAAGTAACAGATTAAGATGAAAAGGTATTTCAGAGCAATGCAGCATATTATTTGTATAATTTTGTTCTGCTTTGGAAATATCCAGCTTCTTGGAAGAATAAACAATTATCTAGGATAAAGAAATATATCTTGGAATTGTGCAAAAGGTTTTGAAGTCATGATCAGAACCCTTCAACTTTAAAACTTCAATCGCATGAATAAAAGGTTGAAAGGCCAATAACAGTGGTCCCCAACCTTTGAGGCTTGGCAGCCCAGCGGAGGGTTGGGGAAGAGAAGCGAACTGACTTACGCAAATTGAGCTGCACATGTGTACTGGCCAGCCAGTCATGCAGCTATGATCCAGGGGTTGGGGAACACTGACCTATAGCAATATCACACAGACTTATATACCACTTCACAGTGCTTTTACAACCCTCTCTAAGTGGTTTACAGAGTCAGCAATCTGGGTCCTCATTTTACCCACCTCGGAAGGAGGAAGACTGAGTCAACGCTGAACCTGTCAAACTGTCAAATTGCAGGCAGCCGGCAGTCAGCAGAAGTAGCCTGCAGTTTGGCACTCTAACCACTGCACTACCACAGCTCTTAAAATAACCTGATTTATTTCCCCCAAAGGTTGGTGACCGGGATGATTCAAATCTCTACATTAGCATGAAGCTGAAGGCTGCCGCTGAGGTAATTCTGCTTTTCATAGCATTACATTCAATGAAACATTTTGTTCCTATTTGTGAATTTAGCTTCAAGTAGAGAAATTGAGATACATAGTTTCCAATTGTAAAGTGTAATTGTAACCATAACTTTTCTTGTTAGGATTAATGGATAGTCCATGACAAAAGAGCAGTGGAAGATTGGTTTTATATATGATTGCTGCTACCTACAATAGAGGAATGGTTGGCGAAGATGACAAGAAGATGGCAACATTGTTTGATTAGAGAAAGAAAACAATTATATTTATTAGTGACTGGAAATCTTTTTGGCTAAAAATAGGAGAAAAATTATGGATAAAGATAGCTTATGGAAAGAAGAAAAATGTGATGTAAATTTAGATACGTGGTAAAATATAATTATAACCACTATCAAGGAGATTGGAAACTGTTTCTGTAGTAGTAGAAACTCTGCAGGTTCTTCCCTTCTGGTGGGAAGACTTTGTGACAATTGTCCTCTTCAGCTGAACAAAGTTAGGATAAGGAGTATGTTATGGAGGACTGTTGTGGTAACCAAGGATAATTTGCCAGTTTGCACAAGGGCAATTGCTAAACAAATGCTTAAGGAAAGCTATAGTAAAGAAGTACACACACATATACAGATATATATGTACATACCTATAAATATAAAAGCTTGTTTTTATTTCTGTTTCAAGACCAGAATTGAACACATGATTAGTTCTTATTTTCCCACATTGTACTGTAATGACAGATGATGAAACTCTTGCTTTGCAGTGTGACAAGAAAGTTGCCTAGTTGCCTAGACAACCTAGGAATACATTTTCCTACTTTTGCCCAATGAACATTTTCTTTTCTTTTATGTATTTTATTGATATTCCAAAGTTTAAAAACATAAAATAAAACTACAGTATATGCATTGTTATCAACATCAACACATCTTTTACATTTCCTTACATTTTTCAATCTATGATTACTTATTCCATTACCATTGCATCTTACTCTTGTTACAAATCAATATATTTCATCTTACACTTCAATCTTTTCTATAACATATATACATATTTACATACTTCCTCATTCTTTTCCTAACTGCCATTTTATTTTCTTTTTATTTCTAAACCACTCATACCAGGCATACCAGGTTCTATAATATATTGAATCTTCTTTGTCTTTTAATTTCAATGTTAGCCTGTCCACCTCTATATAATCTATTATTTTCTTTATAACCATGCTCTCTGATGGTATCCTTTTCTCCAATGAACATTTTCACCTTTTGTTATATACCTCTTTTGAACTCTATATGAGAAATGTTATAAAACTTGCAAAATGAGACTAAGCTTCATCTGATCATGTCTCAGTTCATAACCTCTGTCATTTATTTGGCATTTTGCTTTCTCAGATCGGGATCAATGCCAATCACATCAAGCTGCCAGGCACTGCTACAGAAGCTGAGGTAAATCCAGTTCACTTTAAGACATTTATGCATCAGCTGCATGTGATCAGATCAATCTCACCTGATAGTATGTCTTCTGTTGCCCCTTGGAAATCTGTATCCTGGACCTCTATTGAAATGATTGTTTTCTTTCTAATATTAGCTACGTTATCTATAATTTAACATTTTTACTTTGGGATCTTCTTTAAAAAATTACCAGGCAGAAACAATGGCTAAAAATAGCATGTCATGTCAAATCATGATTTTCTACTTATGTACTCTTCAATAAACCATGGTTGGCTATGTGGACACATTGAACTCAGTCATAAAGTTCTTATGTATGCTGCTTCATTTTTAAATGATTCAGTTAATTAAAAATAATAAATGAAAAGCATATAATACCAACCTAAAGAATCTGTAATAGATTCCAGAATTATCATTAGGTTGATGGCTACAAGTCTGGATATTGTTTAGAAGTATACTCCACTTTTTTAGGCAAAGAAAAAAAAACAAAGATAAGCTAAAATGACAGAGTACTTAATAGGCAAGAGCTAGTGGCAAGGAATAATTCATTTATAATCTCATTAATGATCCTGATCTCCATAAAAACCATATTTCAAGAGATTCCAAATGTGAGCTAGGAAAGTTGGGATTACTACCATAAACTGAAATGTTTACAAACCATAGCTGGGTTGACATAACCTACAGTTGTTTGACTTTGGTTTAGTGCAGGTGCATCCAAGCCATGGTCCACAGGCTGCCTGCGACCCTGGAAAGCTAGTAGTCCAGCCCTACAAAATCATAAATGTTTCACATTATGTGATTTATATACATTAACTATGGTATATTATCTATTTTATAAGAGACCCAAGATAATTTCTCTTCATCTAATGCAGCCCAGGCAAGCCAAAAATTTGGACACCCATGGTTTAGCAGGTTGTATGATTAGCCCTAACACTGCATTTGGATACATTCATAATTATGAGGTAATATTGAGAAAAATTCCAGTTTGTTAGAACTGGTAAGTATTTCTGTGCCCCCTACACAATTACTCATGCTTGATGCCTCCTGGCAGCAGGAGTAACTGAAGAAATTAGGAAGCGTACTCTGTGGTTTGTCAGCATTGCTTCTGAACTGGCTTGTTTCCCTTCTTTTCACCATTCTTATCAACATGCAGGTGCTCAAATGCATTAACAATTTGAATGAAGATCCTGCCATCCATGGGTTTATAGTGCAATTGCCTCTGGATTCAAACAAGCCCATCAACACAGAAAAAATAACTAATGCTGTGGCACCTGAGAAAGATGTCGATGGGTATGATTATTATAAAATATGCATGTTAATTTACTTGAGAATAAAACTGTCTTGTTGGTTATAGTTCCAAAACATCTGGAGGGCCAATTGGGGAAGGAATATATTAAAGCAGTGTTTTTCAAACTTGGCAACTTCAAGATATGTAGACTTCAACATCAAATGCCAGCTGGGAAATTCTGGGAGTTAAAGTCTGCACATCTTAAAGTTAAGATGTCTGGAAAACATTATACTAAAGAAAAGCAAAATAATTTTCTTTGGAAATTGCTGCTTTTAAAAGTGTCCATTTGCTAGTATATATGTTAGATTTCCACTTTGCCTTGATTCTCACGGGAAGAAAAAATCACTAATAAGTAAATATTCAGGTAGATCACCAAAAGTTAAGCTTTAATAACTTCTGTTTGTCATTGCCTTCTTCTTCGGGCTGAGAATGATTGGCCCACTATTGCATAGCTGACTTTGTGCCTAAGGTGGAACTTAGAAATCTGTTTCCTAGTTTCTAGCCTGATACCTAACCACTACAGCAAACTGGCTGTTTTTGCAAAGGAGGTAGTTTTTAAAAAAGAACAGTTTATTTTGTTATGAACATGGAGCAAAAAAAATTGCATTAAAGTAGGTTGAACTATCAGTCTATCTAATTCATAAATCATAGTGATATGAGTGTTTAGTATTCCACAAGGTTTCTTGTAGTTCCTCCCTTGCAAAAGTTTAGATGGGGAGATAAAATTTCAAGGACTAATTCAGCTGTTTTGCTTTTTACTTTTTAGCCTGAGCAGTGTAAATGCAGGGAAGCTGTCACGTGGGGACCTCAGCAACTGCTTCATTCCTTGCACACCCAAAGGATGCATGGAACTCATCAGGAAAACAGGTGAGCAGGGAAAGGAGAGGTCTTGATTCACAAGATCCAGGGATACACTTTAGGTACCATGAGTGATCATTGGGAAGCTAGAAAAGGAATGAAAGAAAACATGGAAATAAACACTTGAGTGGATGTTGATGTTTTATCATAATTGACAACTTAGCTCAAGTGAAGAGAAATATTCCCTCTGTGAGGAGGATAGGCAGTTCAGAAATGTGAAAATCAAATAAAATGTTGGAGGAAATATGTCAAAGCATTCAAAGATACTCTGCTTTAATTCATATAAATACAACTGGAAAAACTTTTTATTACTTTTTTCAAGATTCTGAATTTATCTCAGACTAGCATCAAAGAGACCTTATTGCAGAGATCTCCAAACTTGGCAACTTGGCAACAGCTGGCTGAATAATTCTGGGAGTTGAAGTTCACAAGTCTTAAAGTTGCCAAGTTTGGGGACCCTTGTCTTAGTGAAATCTCTGTAGTTCTTGTTTCTTTGATTTTGCCCAACTGCATGGAGCTTAACAGAAACAAACCTTAATAAAAGCATGATTTGGGGGCTTTGCAATTGCTTTTTGTAAGCCAGAGATGAATCATTGACTGAATAGAGCATAGCTTTCATGATGTGAATGAAATTCTGGGTTCTGCATTTCAGGTATTCAAGTAGCAGGCAAAAAAGCAGTAGTGATTGGGCGCAGTAAGATCGTCGGAGCTCCTATGCATGACCTACTGCTTTGGAACCATGCAACTGTGACCACTTGCCATTCCAAGACTGCATCACTGGCTGACGAAGTAAGGCAGGGAAACTGCAGCTATAATGATTCTAGGTTTAGCCGATGCAAAGTGTGTCTTCTTCCAGGGAATGCATCGATCTTCTGTCCCCAACAGGTTCCTTTTTCCAGTTGTATAGGATTTCTTAATAGGATAGTGATTATGGGAAGTAAATGTAATTCCATGCTAAAGTACATGTCTCTATATGGAAAATCCCAGGAAAATCTGTCATTTCTTCTTGGAAAGAATACTGGGAAGTAGCAGGCCTCTGTTTACAATATAGGATTCCTTCTTTAAGTCCATGTTCAAACTAGTAGTACTTTATATTTGGATAGTGATTTTCCAGCTCAACATAGATACAGGAAGAAGAGTCTGCACAAACAAATACAACCATGTTGAGCCACTGTTCATCGGTCTGTGCAGATTCACAAGAAGCCAGTTTTGCATGAACTGCATTTTGCACTAAGCTGTCTTGTCAAAGAAGTATAGAATTTGGGGAGGAAACATGTACACTGGATGCACAATTATTAGCGAAGTTGTATTTTGGAGGATTAATTTTATCATTGAATAACTACAGCGCTCTCAATCCAAAATATTAATAAACCTCAAACTTAAATATTTAAGAAAATAAAAGTGAGGTTTGGGCTTTCTTAGAATATCTATGTGTGCACAATTATTGGGCAACTATTAGTGTGCAGAATTATTATGCAACTAAATGGAAAACTAAAATTTGCCCATCTAATTATGTATATCTGTTAAAAGTGAGAAAAATAACAACTCAAAATGTATAAATAAACATTTCTGACATTTCAAACAAAAAAAATCTTATGGAAGATTAGTCTGTCAAAAACAATATTCAAGGGTTCTCCCTTGGTATGCTATGATTTTTTTAGACAGGGAGGGAATGCACTTTTATTGAGTTGCATGTGTTTCTAAAAAGATGAACTTTTGCTGATAGATGAAATATCTTATAATTGCAAAATGTTGGGAAAATTATTTTTGTATTTATGTTTGTCTGAGAAGAGAGCCACATGTTGCTCAACACAAATATATATGAGTGTGTGTGTGTGTATACAACACATACACACACACACATATATATTCCTATTTTAATTAACAAAAAGGATTTATATTCATATTGTAGGACATTGTTAAATAGATAAATCACTTTAAAGAGGAGGAGGCACAGCAGGAAAGAAAGAGAACCAATTTAATGACCAAAGTTTCTTTATGGAACTAGGTTAATACAAATTGTGCTTGCAGGTCAGTAAAGCAGATATCCTGGTGGTTGCAGCTGGCAAAGCTGAGATGGTAAAAGGTGAATGGATCAAACCAGGTTCAGTAGTGATCGACTGTGGGATCAATCATATTCCAGGTAACATTGAAAAATGACTTTAAAAAATTGTTAGTAAACATATGTTAATTAGCATAGAAGTATATGTGAATATAGGTAAGAAAAAATGGTTACATTCATTAGTGGTTCAGTCAGGCAATTAAAGATCTTCATTTGGAAGTAGATCTCACTGTCTCTGAAGTCTTGAGGAGGGTGCACCATATGGGGATAGTAGGGATTAGAAAGTGAAGAAGAGGAAATAAAATTCTGTTGTAGAAACTTGAAGATAGTGATGTTTAATATACATAGCCATTTGATCTCTTATAGGTGAAGATTGTTGTATTAGCAAATTTGTCCTAATAAATATCCCTGCAATATTCAATTTGTTGTCTCCCAATCAAATATAGAAATATTAGGTCAGGCATAACAATGGTGCCTTCCAGACACTGGAAGTATTCTGAACTCCAGGTGGGTCAGATTTTATGTAAGATGCAATCAGAACCATCCAGAAGATACCAGGTTGCCAGACCCTCGATCTCAAAGACTACATAAAACAGCTTACATACATACATAATACTGTGTTTCTCCAACAATATGGCCTCCACCAATAGGAAGGCCCAGCATAATTTCTGGCATGAGGTGAAATTAAGCCCGCCCCCAAAATTTAGGCCCATTTAAACTATGCTTTTCCCCACATTTCTCACATTGTTCGTTAGAACTACACGAGGTGAAGAGAAATGGGGGGAAAGGGCGGGAGGGATGGGGAGAAAAGTTGCCTTTAGGAGTGCCCTGCAGGTAGCCTAGGCTAGAATACCCCGATAGCCTATAGAAGCTCCCCGAAGGCAGATTCTCCAGCCGCTTCAGGGCGTGGCGTGGCTACCCATGTCCCCTCACCTTTAGGCAGTCTCTTTCGGGCGATGGAAGCTCCCCAAGTGCAATCACCAGCCACTTCGATTGGCTGGCAGAAGCGGCCTTGGGGCGAGCGCGCACACACACTCCCCTCACCGTGAGTCCACTTCTACCGGCCAATCGAAGTGGCTGGTGACTGCATTTGGGGAGCTTCCATTGCCCGAAAGAGACTGCCTAAAGGCGAGGGGACATGGGCAGCCACGCCATGCCCTGAAGCAGCTGGGGACATTGCCTTTGGGGAGCTTTGGTCGGCCGATAGAAGCAGCCTCGTGGTGAGGGGAGTGTGTGTTTTTGTGTGCTCGCTCTAAGGCCACTTCTACCAGCCGATCGAAGTGGCTGGTGACTGCATTTGGAGAGTTTCCATCACCCGAAAGAGACTGCCTAAAGGCAAGGGGACACAGGCAGTCATGCCTCACCCTGAAGCGGCTGGGGACTTTACCTTCAAGAGAGCTTTCGTCTGCCAATAGAAGCGGCCTCGCTGCGAGGTACGTGCGTATGGGCCGCTCTAGGTAGGGGAGGAAATTAAGTCACCCCCCGAAAAGATGGCCTAGCCGTTTTTTCAGGGGTCAAAAAAAAAGAAGGCCCGGCCTTGTTATGTGAGAAACACAGTATAATCTCTAAAGGAATTCCAACATCAAAGTAGCAGCAACAATACAAGCAGTTTTGTAGCACTTTGCTTTTAAATAACAGTTGTTATCTAAAAAGATAAAAACTGCTGCACAGCTTTTCCAGAAGAATACCTATCCATCTGTCCATTTGTCTTCTGAAAGTTTGTTGTGGATGGATGGATGGACGGACAGACAGACAGGAGATAATGCAGTGCTAGGAATGAATGTATACGTTTTCTGAATCATCGCAAAATGAAATCCAAGAAAGAACAAACAACAATTCTTTGTGTGTCTCTCATAGTGTCTCGATTTATGCCCTTTCTCCAAGGAACTCTGCAACTATATTCACAAATGGTTTGTTGAAAAATTCACTAAGTTTAGACAATGCACTAAGCAAGCCATATATCATGGTTCACAGTAGTTAGCCAAAACCAAACAAGTCATGAATAGCTTTTAGCCAAGGATTTGTTCATTTGGATAGACAATCTTATTAGGATTTTGGAAATCATTACTTTCTTACTGAGAAATTAATTAATAAACCAGAGATTGGTTGCATAAGGTTCTTCTTTAGTAAAGTAGAGCTTCTCTACCCATCTGCTCCAGTTTAAGAAACTAAGAGGATTAGTCACACCTGTCAAACAGTTGCTCTCCTCCTACTTGCTGCACTTCTAGAAAGCTTGCTTTTATAAGTGATCTATCAGTAATTGCACTTAACTAATCAAAGCATCTAATAAAGATGCTCATTTTCTTCACGTTTCTTAGCAATTATGGCTCACTTCATCATCTGCCTTTGAGGATAAGAAAAAATCCATAAGGTGCAACACTAGCTAGCTGAGTCATTTCTGAAGAAGACAGCCCCAGTTGGCTCATTCACATATGGGGGGAGGTGGGAAAATGTTGAATTTGAGCTTGTGGTAAGTTAAGGCTCATGGGCCACAAATGATGATGATAATACCCAGCCTGACAAAGAAAATGCTTAGGGGACATCAAAAACCCAGCAAGCCCAAAATATTTTACCCATTTTTTTGGAGGATGAGGATGTGAGGTTTCAAGACAGTCTTTTTCAAACTTTAAGATGTGTATCCCAAAGGTGCTTTTTCAAGAGACAACTGGACTTTCTGGTTTTTCTTTGAAGAAGCGACGCTTCTCTTCCAAGAAGCTTCTTCAGCTCTGACAGCTGTCTGCAAGGAACATAAATCCTTCCATTCCCCACCATCCTGTCAGAGCTGAAGAAGCTTCTTGATGAGAAGCAAAACATCTTCAAAAGAAAACCCAGAAAGTCCAGTTGCCTCTTGAAAAAGCAGCTTTGGGATAAACATGATCTGGATGACTGAGAATCTTCATAGACATTTAAGATGTATAAGATTTCTTTTCTTTAAAACAGGTGTAGACCGATTTTAAGGCCTTAAAAAATTACACATTGGTTCCTCAGTCCATTTTCAACCCTGCCCAGGATGAATAGGCTCTACTCACTCCCTGAGGCAAAAAACCTTTGCTTAAAGTCTACTTCAGACTTCCCAAGGACAGTTGCTGTATCTTTCAGCTCTCAAATGTTCCAGCAATACCTTGGTGCCAAAGGAAAGTGTTTTGGTGGAAGTGATGCTGACAGGCAGAATGGCAACCACACCAGCTGTTAGGGTATTTTTCTTTTTTTTAAATAAAAGTTTGATTTAAGTTTTCAAAAAACATACAAATACAAATAAAATATCTTTTTTTGAGAACAGCGTGATCCCAGATTATCACTTCTCCATACAGACATAAACTCAATACATATTTATCTTATACATTCTAATCCATATCTTATAAC
>BHFT01058649.1:0-27382 GCA_004320025.1 Laticauda laticaudata
GTAAATATTGATTCCTGCTGGTGATGATGATGATGATGGATGATTGATTGATGATAGATTGATGATGATCCTGCTGGTGGCTGCTGCTGGTGGTGGTGTGGAGAAAGCAGCCCCTACCACCTGCGGAGCCCCCTCTGATGAGGTGCCCATCTGGTCCTGGCAAAGGGAGGAAGAGCGATGCGGGGAATGGGAGAGGAGCATACTTCATTGAGGAGGAACATGAGGATGTTTGCGTGCTGGAGTTTGACTGAGAGAGAATGACTATCGTGGCGGAAGGACACCGCTGTACAGGGACACCAAGCGGAAAGTCCGGCTGCTGGAGAGAGAGGGCAAGAGAGTATGGGTTACACTTTCGAGGTGCTCCTGCGGCTGGTGGGAAACATAAATGCACGCCTGGTACGGAAGCTGCACCTGAAGAAAATCTGCCCAGGCCACAGTAAAGCTGACAGACAGAGAGCACCTACGTCATGCCGGTGCAGCTTCCTGGAGGTGAGAATCCCGCCCACCGAAGGAGCACGACGGAGCCCCTCTGTCTACCCATCTCTCCCGACAGTCTCTTGCGACCCAGTCCTCTTACCGTCCGGATACGGAGTGCCTTCACAACCCTCCAGACCCAGAGGAACCTGCTCCCACCCAGTCCAGCGTCTTGCTCCTCCACCTCCACCCCAGGTGATTGTCCTCCCATTCCAAGGCTTCCCACAGCCTCTCACCTACCAGGGCTATGGCTACCAAGGAGGCTCCAGGGCAGCACAGCAGCAGGCCCCTTCCAGCCCAGGCACAGGAGTCATCGGCCAACACCGTTGCCATGCGGTTTCCACTGATGCCACCGATGCCAGCCCACACCAATGATTGCCACGATGACAACGAATGCCACCCACACCACCCGATGCCACCCACGCCAGTCCTCACCCAAGCTGCAGACCAGACAGCCCCACTACCCTACTCCTTCTCCACCCCACAGGCCAAGCCCGCGCCTTCAGTTACATCTGTCATCAGCTGTGGCGCTGACACCCCATGGCATGGAGGAGAAGGACCTCTCAGCATCGGGGTCTGAGCCTTTCTCAACACACCGTCAACCTGTTGTCCTTCTCAGGGCCAGGCACCCCCAGTGTACTCAGACCAGCACTCCAGCCCCACCCCACCTCCACAGCACCTGGACCCTTCACCCCTGAGACTGGCACACCTCCGATGTGACCAATAAGAGTGCCAGGAGACTGGGTAGCTGGCTCACCTGTAGAGTTTATTTGCGACACTGACTTGGGCCATTTTTGTTTTACAGCTTGTTGTTCATAAAGTTGATCTTTGATTCACACACTTGCTTCATTTCTTTTTTTTTAATAAAGTCTTGGCTGGGAAACTTTAGAATTGGTTTAAGCCTTTGCCATGCTTGTGGAATGGCAGGATTACCGGTGATGGGTAATAGCTTGGGAATGGGTAAGGATAGCAGTATCGGAGCATAGATAAGCCTCCAGGCAAGCATATGGCGACTTTATGGTCCCACCCTCACTGGTGCCACACCTATGGCCCTTTATTTTCAAATAATTAATGTAATAATCATCCACACATGTCACGACCAAAGCGACAACTCTTTAAATAAATGCCTGTTCATTGTAGGCTTACCCAATACTACATGGCCCAATCTCATCCTGTGATGAGACAGGCTGAAGGAAGCATCATTAAAATCATCTATCATCCTTGTCTTGCCAACCCATGCTCCAAGAACTGGGGAGTGCACCCAGTGTCTCGGAGGTGTGCTGCTTCTTCCCCTTCACGTGAGGCTCTGTTGGAGCTTCACACATCCTGTCATGTGTCTATCAGGTTTTTGACCCTGCCTCCATTCCCCAGCGCCTCCATTCCCATTGCCTTGTTGGAGGTCAACGAGCCTGTTCTGCAAGGAACCGGGTCAGCGCTGAGTGCGCATGAGATGTGCAGGATTCGCATAAGCTTCCACGATCTTCCGTCACCGGCTTCTGGGCGATGCTGCATGGTGTGAAAGTATCTGGAACCTGTTGGCAGGATGCCAAAAGTGTGTTCTCCACACCGCCTTGCCCTGGACAGCCTGTAGTTGGAAGATCTCTCTTTTGCAAACCCAGTTGGTGAGGTGTTCTTCTGAAAGTGCTAGGCTCTTCATGAGGTTCTGAGGGCAAAGGCCGTCTCCCCCACGATAACCAGGCACATCTTGCGTGTGTGTGTGGGCAGGGGGTCTGGATCTGGAAAGCCCCATGATGAGTTGCCTTCCACCCCTCCTTAGCCACGGAAAGTAAAATACCAACTAGGGGAATGCTGTTGGTAGACCTGGGCATTTCTGAAACATGCGCCGCTGCCATGAAGCATCGATTGTACCATTGAACTTGTCAGTCGCATTCGGACCATGGCAAAGAGGAACGTGCTGAAGAGCCTTGTAGTTGGAAATTAAGTGGAGCCACAGCTTGGTTGGTGCTTTGCAGTGGCACGTGCTCCCATCTATGGCTCCAAACGGTTTGGAAGTTCCACCTCTGGCGCTACAAAATGCTCTTGCAACTTTCTTTTCCATCCCTTCATCAAAGTGGAGGGGCACTGGCAGAAGCCCTGCAGGTATCTTTCGATGATGGCCTGCCACCACTTCTACCTGACCACAATGCTGATTGGTGTTGTGTCCCCTCCAGCCTACTGATGCCTCCTTGCTTAGGTGGTCCCTGAGGCCAGGTGCGTGGCAGATGAGTGCACCTTGAGCCCAGCGTTTCCCAGTTGGGCCGGAAGTGTGGTGTGCCTTGGTTCAACGCCTGGGGTGTGCAGGCGCTTGCACAACTTCGTTCAAAAACATGGCTGGAGGCATCCTCATTGAACTGTCTGGAATGCCCGCAGTGTCTTTGTTCCTGAGCTCCACCATCAGGCTTGTTGCTAACAGGCCCAGTTACTACTGGCTCTTCCCGATCCCGTCTTCCGACCCGACGGCTCTTGGCCGCACTCCTTTCTTCCCGTAGTAGAGTCACCAGAGCCTGCGAATGGGCTTCGCATTGTCTGCAGAGAAGATGGATGGCTGCCAATAAGCATCGGTCCTAACGATCCATGGTTGACAATTGACTGGAATGCTGCTGGAAGAGGAAGAGTCAGATGAAGGCCTGGCGTAGTCTGCACAGCTGGGCTCTGCTTGGTCTGAACAGTGAGATGCATGACAAGTTGCCTCCCCCTTCTCTTATAGGGCATGTATTGCGCGTGCCCTCTTGCCATCCTCCTAGCATCCTCTACGCATCCTTGACATTCCTTAATATCCGAGATAGGTCCCCTCTGCGAATGTTTTTCTGTTTTAAGCTTGTGTTTCCGCTTGGCATCCGTTCCTGCGTCCACATTCTGCTGTCCGTTCCGCTTCCTCCACTGTTGTGCCAACGGCGGCATGCAGGTTGTGCGGATCACAGCAGATTCCCAGCAGATTACGCGTGCCTAATCGATGCAGGAACGGATCGTTGCGGCACTGCGTAGCGATGCAAGGAACCGGCCGCATTGGATACATTTCCACACAAAAGGTTTTGGCATGACCCAAACTTTCTGAGCGGATAGAAATACGCTCAAATAGACGGTATGCTGGACAGATAGAGGGAAGCAAAACAGAGGCCGATGAGTACATCGCGTTAACCAACGGATGGCAAGCTTTTTTGTCCATTTTACATCCTCTTTGCATCCGTTGGTGCAGTGTGACATGGGCTTTAGATTTAGTTCCAGATTGAACTAGATAATGCAATAAACCTCTTTGAAGCCATACTCTCACTTTCATTACTATTTCCCATAGGTCGATTGTAAGGGTGTTTCACCTTTTTTATTTATTTTTATTTATTTATTTATTTGTTGAGTATGTATTAGATAACAATTATAAGTATAAACATGATCATTAATATATGAAATGGATACAAATAAAAGGGAACATTAGGACAGGGATGGTAGCAGTGGTGGGATTTAAAAACATTTTACTGCCGGTTCTGTGGGTGTGGCTTGATGGGTGTGGCAGGGGAAGGATACTGTAAAATATCCAGTCAGAGGTGGTATTTGCCAGTTCTCTGAACTACTCAAAATTTCCGCTATCAGTTCTCCAGAACTGGTCAGAACTTGCTAAATACCACCTCTGGATGGTAGGTACGTTGGTGCGCTTATGCAACACCCCTTATAGACTTCTTAGGAATGGGGTGAGATCAACAGTAGGTAGTTTGAGGTTAAAGTTTTTGGGGTTTGGGAAAGAAACCACAGAGTCAGGGAGAGTATTCCAGGCATTGGCCAGTCTGTTGGTGAAGTAATATTTCCTGCAATCGTTTGGTGCGGTTTACCTTGAATTTGTATCTATTGTGTGCTCATGTACTGTTGTGGTTGAAGCTGAAGTAGTCATTGATGGGTTGGACGTTACGATGGGTAATTTTATGTACTACGCTTAGGTCGGAATGAAGGCGGTGTAGTTCTAAGTTGTCTAGGCCTAAAATGTCAAGTCTGGTGGCATAAGGTATTCTGCTGTGAGTAGAGGAGTGGAGGAGTTTTCTCGTGAAATATTTCTGGACTTTCTCAACTTTATTAATATCAGATATGTAATGCAGGTTCCAGACTGATGAGCTGTATTCAAATATTGGTCTAGCAAATGTTTTGTATGCTCCAGTTAGTAGTATGATATTACCAGAGAAAAAGGTGTGTAGGATTAGGTTAACAATTCTTAATGCCTTTCAAATGCCTTTTAGTGGCAGTCAGACACATCATTGGCTATGTTCACATAGCAGCCATAACCCTACCCATTTGGTTAATGTGGGTTCAATGTATTGTGGGAATCCAGAACACAGATTATAATGTAACAAGAGTGCCTATGGTTCAATGGAGATGGAGATGTGGATCAATGGAGATGGAGATCAATGGAATTGTGACTGAAGTATCCACAAATGAAAGAGGAATTTTGCTTCTAATCATCAGACTAGCTAGCCCATTTTGCTCCATGATAATAGGGTTTGAGCATGTGCAGCACATGAACCTAAGCTGCTGTTCACAAAGTAAATGACAGGTGACTTGCCTCAGAGAAATATTTCATCCTTGGAAAAAGGTTGAAACACGATAAATCTGCTTTTATCCATTGATCTACCAAGCAATCAAAAGCTTCGTCTGGGCTGCACAAGCCAAAGAACTGGCTTGTTGATCAGACATGAGATGTGAGATCATCCCTCAAAATATGCATGATTCTAACTAATATTGATTTTTTAAAAAACTGTCCTCAGAAAAACAGAAGTCAGCCACAGATTTGTCAATGGAAATAACCCCCTGTTTGAGGGAAGGTAAAGGCAACTGAACTGATGAAGCAAAATTGATTGAATAATTTTCCTGGTTTGGAAGAGAATTTTTTTAAAGTTTATGTTACAATTGAGGTTGTTGTCTGTTTCCTGTCTCCTGTGGTGGAAATGATGCTTCTAATTGTGTGCAATTATGATCAGAAGATATTTCCTATGACTTCAGGTATTGACTGTTGATCTAAGAAACCATGTTTCTTATGTCTTATTTCTTTCATATCACAAGATCACTAACCTAGTTTTAAAATAAATTTATTCCAGGCAGTTTCCCAAACAACAGACTCCACTCTGACAGATAATTTTGGATAGCATTTGCATTACAATTTCAAAATGAATTGTAATCTTTTATCTTTTCTTCTTTTCTACATTATCCCCAATACATCTAATAAGTTCAGTGAGAATACAGAACAATCACCTAAACAGCCAGGTTGTTTATTTTTTTCTTCAATCATCAAGGAATATTTCTTTAAACCAAAGCAAAAAATCTCCTGTCTCCTTTCCCCTTCCTTATATCAATGTAAAAAGATTATATTCATTAAAAAATACTAATATTTATTTAATGATCCCTTTGGGTATTAAAAAAATAGGAGGTTTAGTATACAGGAAGTCATTTACCGAGGTAACATCTATTGCCACACTTGTGTTTTTCAAATAAAGGATTAAGAAGAGGTCTTTCTAAAACAGCGGAAGGTCAGCTTTTTGACTCGAACTAAATCCATAAGTCAACTTCCTTTAATGAAGTTGGGAGGTTCTTGTGAAAGTGGCAGCTCTTTGCAGCTGTTTTTTTTTATAAAAAGGGGGGAAAGAATCCCAACTTTTATGCTCTGTATTGCGTGCATTAATTACCAATCTATAGTATAAGGTTTTCCCAGTCTGTATCCTTCATACTGTATATATGGTTTTACACATCAGTGGTGGAATTTGCAATCCAATTTATTCGGACAACATCAGGATGGAAAAGATACCAGAGTAAGTGAGGACACCTCAAAGTTGAGCTTGACTGTTGGGAAGCTGCCAAGGTAAGGAGGAGGGATCATGCAGGGGGATAGCCTTGAATCTTAGCCTTAGGTCACTGCAAGAGACCTAAGATTGACCCCTCTCCTAAGTTCCATGGGACCTGGTCTGTTTGTTTCAAAGAAAAGGCAAGAAATCTTGAGAAAATTCCTGTATTATAGGCAGAATACCTACATATGTTAGCTTAAACCCTACACATGTGGATAAGGTTGCTTAAACTTGACATTGACTCCTTCATGAACATCCACATAGTTTTCTTGGCCAAAAATGGAAGTGGCTTGACATCCCTTTTACTTCTCAGTTTGGCCTACAGCTACCAGATGTACTCAATTTAGTCATATTGTCATAGTATTAATGTTGTCCCTGAATTTATGAAAGAATATCCAATAGTCAATGAGAAGAATTATCAGCTGGCTAAAAAGACTTCCATCCAAATGAACTATAAAGTTTCTTTCTCATCTCCATGAGATTGCTACTTAAGAACCTCCCACTTTGCCCTATGGGACATATACAACTTAGACCAAAGGACCACTTGTGTCCCGCCAAAGCTTGGCTATGACATCAAAATGCTTCCATTAAATTCGCACTGAACTATTCCTGTTAGGAGAGGTAAGAGAAAGTTTAACCATGAATAACAAGGAGTAACAAAGGCATCATATCTTTTGCAGTTATATCCATCTTTGCTGAAATTGTAATATTTATAATTTTAATATGAGAGAGAATAGTTTTATTTATGTGGAAAGAAATAATACATAGCCATTATGACTTTTGGTATTCAGGCTGTTCAAATACTGACTGTTATACATTCTTTCACTCTATGCTTATTGACAACATTACTGTAATTAATATAAGGAATAAAGGAGTTTTGTGTTTCCCCTTTTGTTTTGATATGAATGATGGTTAAAAAAAAAAAGGCAAATGATCAACTCAGATGATCAGAGCTGTACATAGGAAGGAAAAAGAACACACACCCATCGTATGTGCATAAAGTTCCCTCCCACGTCATGATTATGGAAACTCTAGGTATGACCAGTGTAATCTTTAGATTAAGCTAGATGTCCTTATGTGATCTTCAGTCAGTTTCCCACTAACATCCCACTAACATAAACCACTGGATTCACTATGATTTCAATGGGAGGGACTATATTAGATTGCATCCAATTCAATTTTGCTCCAACATTTTCCCCAGAATCAGAATGAACACTTTTAAAATACAAAAACCCATATATTTATTTTCAAGAAGACATTTCATGAAAGCAAAACTTTTTGACAAGAGGGGAAAAAAAGATACAGGGAATGTCAAATGCTGTTTTTCTGATAACTGATTATTAAATTGCAAGATTTCAGCTAATGATACGGAGGGAGCAAAATATTTAACACTTAGGGCCACATCAGAAATGTATCATAAGCATGAAAGATAGCTAATTTACAGGTTTTATTTGCATATAATTAGCACAATTTACTGGGCATCAGTCTGTCAGATGCCAGCTAGTTGCTGAATATGTTCCACTTACACTCCGATATTCTTATTTTGAGATGGAGATCTCCCAGTGTGAAAACCCAAGCCAGCCTTTGAAAAACCTGAAGCTCTAGATTTAGACACCAAGTTTGAAAACTGTTTAAAAATAGCTTCAAGTCCACGCACATCCTGTTTTTCCTAGAGTAAAATGTTTATTAATTTCTCATTATAAAAAACAAAGCTAAAGCTGAAATGTGTATATTTAAAATGTGAGAGTAGATGATGCAAATCAAAATATCAAATAGTCTCATTATCAGAAAGTGACATTGTTACCCATCTACCAGAAAACCAACTACTCCAGTAGCTTTGCCATAGATGCCTCCTTTCTCAGTTCCCACTTTGGGTGTGAATAGTCACCCTGTTAAACAAGAACAGCTTTCTAAAGTCATCAGAATGTTCCTGTGTGTGAGAGAGAGGGGGGAGGGAGGGGGAAAGAGGGAGAGGGGGGAGAGGGAGGGGGAGGAGGAGGGAGAGAGAAAGAGAGAGATGATTTTGGAAGTAACCCTTCTAAAAGTCAGGATATAGTCTCTTTCAGCACCAAAAAGTTGCCAGAACAATAAAGCCTTCACTGTATTATAAGAAGCTAGCATGGAGGAAGCCTGTGAATCTTGCGACGTTCCATAATTAGAGTGTGCCACTAAGAAAGACTTCAGGAATTGTGGTCATTGTAATGATAATAACTTAATTGATTGATTTTATTTACAGCCCTTGACCAATTTTTAAAAATATAACAATACAACACTATATCAAAGATAAAGTAAATAGAAAGCAACAATCCATTTGTACAGGAAATCAGTTATACAGGAAACACTGAGAGAGTTGCCTGAATGAAAGAGAGGCAAAGAGAGGACTTTTACAAGCCATGGCTATTGTTAGACATTTTGCAACCTTTCTGGAAATAGCTAAATTTTGATTCATACGAAGAAAGGAAGAATTGAGATTTCAAATTCTGTCTTCTATTCAGTATCTGGTGGACATTCTAACAGTACGTAAGATACAAATTATTATATTGAAACATATACTGATACTATACGGATGCTATATATCATAGGGAATGCTTACATATGGTTGATTATCATCCTAATTGATAATTAGACAATAAATCATTTAGGACAAAATAAATAGTTTTCCATATGAATTATGAAAAATGTTTTCAAGTTATCAGGGAGTGGACCAGGGTGGAGTAATTACTGAGCCATATTGCAAGTGGAAAACTCTAATTCTATCCATTTGAAGTCCTAAATGCTCTGCTTGAAATTAGCTATGATTTTGTCATACATGATAATGACAGGAAGGAAAAGCTACAATAAGACAAGCCAAGGTTGATTTATCTTCTGAAGGTAGACTCAAACTTATACAATAAAGTAAAGTGAAACAAAGACATTCTACAAAGTGTTTGCTTCAATCAGTACGTGAGGCAGCATAATCTCAGATGGGCCGAAAGGAGATACATCTTAAGCCCCTGTCACACAGCACCAATGGATGGAAAGAGGATGTAAAATGGAGAGAAACACTTGCCATCTGTTGGTTAACGCAATTGCTTCCATTCTGTACTCACTGCGTCCGTCTTTCATACTCTCTATCCATCCAATGCAGTCGTTGACTGACATCCATCCGCTCAAAAAAGTTTTGAGCTGCTTGCAAAACTTTTTGAGCGGAAAATGTATCCAATGCATGCCATTCTGCATCTGCAACGCATACGGGGAACATCCGTTCTAGCATCGACGTCATCCGTAACACATCCGCGATATCGCTAGGCATCCGCTGCGCATCCGAGCAACTCGCATCCGCTCCAGCCGGAAAACGGACACAGGGAGGAAGCGAAACGGAACGCGGAATGGATGCGCAGATTAGTAGCATGGATGGAGAAAGGATGAAAGCGGATGCCAGCTTGCATACAAAGCATTAAAATGGAAAAAACCTTCACAGAGGGGACGTATCTCGGATATTTTAGGATGTCTGCAGAATGCCTAGAGGATGCAAAAGGACACGAGTGGAAAACCTATATTCCCTATAAAAAGGGGGAGGAACTCACCGCTGGATCTCACTTTCAGTCCAGCGGCCCTGCGGTGCAGACCTCTCAGCCTTCATCTGGCCCTTGCTCTTCCACAAGCATCCAGTCATCTCCACCATGGATCATCAACACTCCTTTTGGTAGCCACCATTGTTCAGCAACATGCGAAGCCATCTACAGGCTCTTTCACCTGTTCTATGCGAAGAAAGGAGCGGCAAGAAGTGTCTGGGTCCGAAGATGGGATCACCAGAAGAGCAGAGTACGGACTGTACAACATAGCTGATGGTGGAGCTGCAGAACGAAGACCTCGGTGCATTCCAGACTTTCATGAGGATGCCTCCAGCCATGTTGATGGAAGTTGTGGCACGGCTGAGACCCAGGTTGACCAAGCAGAGCACCAACTTCCGGCCCAGCCTGGACCCTGGGCTCAAGGTGGCACTGACTCTGCGGCCACCTGGCCTCAGGGACCACCTACAGAGCATGCAGTACGGCTGGAGGTGCCACACAACACCATCAGCATTGTGGTCAGAGAAGTGGTGCAGGCCATCATCGAAAGAATACCTGGAGAGCTCCTCCAGTGCTCACCACTGAAGAAGGCTGGAAGAAAGTTGCAGAGCAGTGGTATCAGAAGTGGAACTTCCTTCCCACACCGTTGGAGCCATAGATGGGTAAGCACAGTGGCCTGCAAAGCTCCAGCCAAGTCAGGGTCACTTATTTCAACTACAAGGGCTTCTCCAGCATCATCCTCTTCACCATGGTCGATGCTGACTACAAGTTCATGTACAATCGATGCTTCAGGCACGGGTCAGCTTCAGATGCCCAGGTATACAACGCACCTCAAGGAGGGCTGGAAGGCAACCTCATCATGGGTGTTCCAGATCCAGACCCCCTGCCCAATGACACACAAGATGTGCCCTACTTCATTGTGGGGGATGATGCCCTTCTCCCTCAGAACTACCTCATGAAAGCCTTATACCTCTAGATGCTTCACCCCGTTGAAGAGAGGATCTTCAACTACAGGCTGTCCATGGCAAGGCGGGTGGTGTGAGAACGCCTTTGTTATCCTGGCCAACAGGTTCAGCGTACTTCTCACCACCATGCAGCATGCGCCACAGGCCGTGAGGAAGGATCGTGGAAGCTTGCTGCATCCTACATAATCTCATGCGCACTGCTACCAGTCTTGCAGAACAGGCTCGTGGACCTCCAACAAGGCAATGGGGACATGGAGCCTGGTGAATGGAGGCAAGGCGAAACCTGATAGACACTGTGGATGTGCAAGCCCCAACAGAGCTTCACGTGAAGGAAGAAAGCAGCACAAGCCTCCTGAAAACCGGTGCACTCCCCAGCTGGAGCAGTGGAGTGGCAAAGACAGGAAGATAATGTTTAATGGATGCTTCCTTCAGCCTGTCTCCATCACACGGATGAGATTGGCCATGTAGCTGATGGAGCCTACAATGAACAGGCATTTAATTAAAGAGTTGTGTTATTGTTGAACATGTGTGGCAGATTATTACATTTATTATTTGAAATAAAGGGCCAATAGGTGTGGCACCTGGAGGTGGACCATAAAGTCGCCACTATGCTTGCACTGGAGGTTCTTATCTATTCCACGCTATCTACCCATCCAAAGCTATCTGCCCATCACAGCCTATCTCCCATCCACAAAGCAGCCAAAGGCTTAAACCAATTCTAAAATTTCGCGAGCCGAGAGACTTATCAAAAAAATAAGAATGAAGCAAGGTGTGAACAGAAAGATAACTTTATTAATAACAAGCTGTAAAAGCAAAGAATGGCCCAAGTTCAGTAGGCAAAATAAAGAGCTCAAACAGGGTGAGCACTACCCAGTCTCCTGGCACTCTTATTGGTCACATCGGAGGAGTGCCAGTTCTCAGGGGTGAAGGGTCCAGGTGCGTGTGGAGGTGGCGCTGGGCTGTGAGTGCTGGTCTGAGGTACATTGGGGTGCCTGGCCGCGGAGAGGACAACAGGGACGGTGTGTTGAGAAGTCTCAGAGCTGGCTCACCTGGGATGTGAGAGGCCTTCTGCCTCCAGGACATGGCGGTTCAGCGCCAATAGCTGATGACAGATGTGAACTGAGCGCGGCTTGGTGTGGGGTGCGAGGAAGGAGTAGTGGTTAGTGATGTGGCTGTCGTGGTCTGGCGAGTAGGGTGAGGCACGTGGCAGTGGGTGGCATCGGTGGTGTGGGTGGCATTCGTCTGCATCGTGGCAATCAGTTGGGTGGGTGGCATCGGTGAGCATCAGTGGCAAACGCGCATGGCACCGGTGTTGGTCCGATGACTCTGTGCCTGGCTGGGAAGGCCTGCTGCGTGTGCTGCTGGAGCTTCCTTGGTAGCCTAGCCTCTGGTAGGTGAGAGGCCTGTGGAGAACCTTGGAATGGGCAGTGAAATCACCTGGGGTGGAGGTGGAGCGAGAGCCTGGACTGGGTGGGAGCAGGTTCACCTGGGTCTGGAGGGTTGTGAGAAGACCGTGATCTTGTCCCTTATCACCTGTTACTGTGATTCCGGACATGGTCATGCAGGCGTCTGGTTGACGTAGGTGAGGAAGGCTTGCACGTTGGAGGATGGGACTTCGGTGGGACCAGCCCTGAGAGATGAGCATGTACGCTGCTTCTGATGGTGTCCCTGATCTCCAGCAGGACCAGTGTGGTCTGCCCCTCCAGTCTGGCTCTCTGCCTGCTTTCTGGGAAGTGTAAACTGGCAGGTGATGTGGGTTGTTCTCTGGTGGAAAGTGTCCCACTGCATCAGGAGTTTCCACATGGCTCCGCCACGCGGTAGTGCAGCTGTCAGGGGTCTCCATCATGGCACACTCCACAGATACCTGCCTGGACACAGAGGAGCTTGACTCTTGGCCAGAAGAGGACTGGCTCTCTGGGGCTGCCTGAGAGAGAGGGTTGTCAGAGGGCTGCTCCTCGTGGGCGGATCTGCACCCTCCGAAGAAGCTGCACTGCGCCATCACGTAGTCTCTCGGTCCGTCAGTTTGACCCTTGGCCCTGGGCCAGATTTCTTGAGGTGCAGCTCCCGTACCAGGTGTTGCATGTGCTTTCCACGCAGCCGAGGACCACCTCCGAAGTGTATCCCAGGCTCTCCGCCTTCTCTCTCCAAGCAGCCTGCCTTCCTTTTGGTGTCTCGATAGAGCCTGTCTCTTCTGTCTGCCGCCCAAAGAGTACCTCGTCTTCCCGTCAGCCAGGCCAGCACCTCAGTCCTCATGTTCCTCTGTCAATGCGAGTATTGCCTCCTCTCCCGATTCGACGCCATATGCCTCTTCCCCCTCGGCAGGGACCATCTGCGCCCTCATGCAGAGGGCTCTGAGGTGGAGGGGCTGCTCCTCCACAGCCTCCATCCACCACAGCAGCAACAACAAGCAGTTAGCAGAAGAAGCAGGACCAGCAGGACGCACAGCGAGCAGCACCGAGCAGCGAACAGCACCGAGCGAGTGCCGAGCAGGACAGCGAGGGACCAGTCAGGACGCAGAAGCACCAGCAGGACCAGCTGGGACCAGGAGCACCAGCAGCCCCAGCAGGACCAGCGGAGCACCAGCAGCACCAGCAGCCACCAGCGGAGCACCAAGCAGGGCCAGCAGGACCAACAGGACCAGGAGCAGCGCCAGCAGAGTAGCACCAGCAGAAGGCCCCCAGCACCGGAGCAGCACCAGACAGAGTAAACCCAGCAGACCCTAGCACCCAGAGCAGTGCCAGCAGAAGTAAGCACCAGCAGAAGCACCAGCACAGGAGCAGCGACCAGCAAGGCTCCAGCAGCAGAAGCCCCAGCAGAAGCAGAGTCAGGCCAGGGGATGGTGGCTTATGTCCTCTTGCCAGGGGCTGGCAAGCAGATGGCAGAGGCTTTCTCCTTTCCCATGGTTGTTGGCGTTGCTGGCTGGCTGGCTGGCTGCTGGCTGGCTGGAGCTATAGTCTGGCAAGCAGGTCTTTCCCCTGAATGGTGACCTGCTTAGCACAGCTTGCTTCCCTTTATATCCGCGGGCTGACGCAATTGATCCTCCCGCATGCGCAGTGAACGCCTTTGCGATCCGCCTAGGTCTTCCGCTCTGCTTCCATTCCTTCCGCTGCGCGTCCACTTCACTGTGCTCCCCCGGAAGCCTGCGGAATTGCCATCTGCTCCCAGTCCGCTTCCATCTTGCCTAGGCTTCCATGGGAGCATCTGCTTTCCATCCTGGCTATGTTCCTCCCCCTGTCCGTTCTTGCGTTGTTGTCCGCTCTGGTTATGCAAATTGGGCACTTCTTGAGAGTGGATAACAATGGATGGAAACATTTTCTCATCCGCTGTGTCCTTTTTACAAATGTTTTGCATCCGTCGGCCAATGTGACAGGCCCTTTAACTGTAATCAAATAAAAAAGTAAGAATATCATCAGAATACTATGGTGTTTCATTCCAGTTAATGGGGGAATAAAAACCCTTTAACAATTAAGACTTGCATAACTTCTAGGCTGAAAGCTTCCTTACAGATACATGTCTGCATGCTACATGTATCATCAAACCCCCCAAAATAACATTAAATAATTAAATAACTGCTTATATATAATTGTTGACATGCAAATTTAATTATTGCAATGGATGTTTGGGGGGGCTTTTATCAGGCACTACCATGTTTGCTAGTCCATAGGTTGAAGATTAAAAGTGAATAGCTAAATATGTAAAATTGTAACCTGCTCAATAGGTCTTCCATTGATTTTCTAGCTTATTGTGCGGATTTCTGGAAAATATTAGAACCTTTATGTTGGAGGAATCTCAAAATAGCCCCTATAGCAACAAGGAGCTAATGCTCCAAGGTATCTCTGTAGGCCCATCAGAGTTTAAAAAAAAAATAACTGCATCATCAGCATAGAGAAGAATGGGAATGAGGTGGGAACTGAAATTCTGGTTTAGCAAAAATGTCAACAATATAATTATTGCATGGATTAAACATCACAAAGCAAAAATACAAACTTGTTTTACAACTCTTTAAGGTGGGAATAGGTTCGGTTAAGAGTCTTTTTACAGTTTCCTTTAACTTGTATGGTGATGTCAAGATACAGTCACATCAATTTTAGAATCATTTTAGAGTAAATAATAATACTGAGCCTCGGTGGAACAATGGTTAGAGTGCAATACTGCAAACTACTTCTGCTGATTGCTGCCTGCAATTTGGCAGATCGAATCCCACCAGGCTCAAGGTTGACAGGTTGAATCAGCCTTCCATCCTTCTGAGGTGGGTAAAATGATTGTTGGGGGCAATATGCTGACTCTGTAAACCACTTAGAGAGGGCTGTAAAGCACTATAAAGAGGTATATAAGTCTAAGTGCTATTACTATTGCTATAATAGTATTGATGTTGTGGATAATTTTCTCCATAGTCTCTCACATGTATAGAATCAAAGACCATCTTTATGTCATTGAAAGCAGCATTTTGTCTTTGGGAAGATTATAATATTTGTTGGCTAGATGATGGAATATAATTTCTTGGTCTATATTGAATTACAAAATCTAGATTCTTCCTGTTCTGGAACCCAGATGTCCTCAGAAAACATTCAACCCAAATGTTTATAATATAAAAATATAGCATGCAGTGTACTGATTATAGATAAGAGACTGATAGAGCAGTAATTTTCAAGGTTAGTTTTGTTCCCACTTTAGTGTGCAAGAATGATGAAATTCAGGAATATATAAGGAGTTATTTATGGAAGCAAAATGGGGAGCTAATGTTTATGCATGTCTATTTTACTAATCATTTAAAGTTCAATATTATCTTGGCCAATTACTCTTTGCAAACTTTCTAATTGACATCAAAATGCAGGTCATGAAAATTGTGCAGATTTTATTTTAAAACGGGTCCTTGCATTGCCAAATCTCTTCCCAAATTCCATTTAATTTAATTTAAATCCAGGCACAGCCCTATCTAAGAAAGTATGAAAGTTGAAATGCAAATTGGTAGCCGAATATTATCATGTGCACTTTCCCATTTGCCATGCTGCGTTAGGAGCACCAGTGTTACCACTGAGCCCAGCAAGAAGAATGCATTTTCTCTTATTAAATACGTACAAACCCAGCCAATCTTTTCAGTAACTTTGTTTCTCAAAGGAGAGCTGTTTGCTAATAACTGTTTTCATTTTGAAAGTTTTTTGTCTAAAAAAGAATCAGATGGTGGCAGAGTGCAGCAAAAACAAATTGTTTCAGCACTCTGCACATTTTGCATGAACTGTGATGAGTATGTGGTTTAGCTCATCTGTAAAATTTTCAGGCAGAAAGCCAGCTAAGATAGAGATGATTTAAGGATGCATTTTCCCACTGCTCCACCTAATTCACCAACAAGGCCAATGGCCCCTTGGAACTGAAACAGAGGTTTTTGTGTGAAGTAAATGAAATCCATAAGGGAATTGAGCTAAATGGCTGCTGCCCATCCTCTTAACTCTGGGTTTCAAAATCCAAGGCAGAGAGTGAGTCCAGCATTCTTGGATGGAAATCACACCTTCCCCACTTTTACTTCAGCACACCTACTGTACATAGTAGCTTGGCTGCTTCCAGTCTTTACCATCTGTTCCGATGGCATGGTGCCTACACACATGTTGGATGATATATAGGTGCCAGGCAGCAATGCGGATTGATGGGCAGTCTGCAGAACTCTGCAATTGCTGTCTCTTGTGCATGAAGGCCATCCTCCGCCAGAAATGAAGCCTTGGCACTTTTCATTTCCATAGACTTGCTTACACCTGTTGACATTTCCATGCCAAAAAAAGGGAGAGGAGGAGGAGGAGGAGAAAAAGAAGAAATATTTGAATAATCCAAATGAGGAAGACATTAACCTTACAAGCATGATCACTGATTAATCACTAACAATCATACCTGGCACTTGGACTCTAAAAGACTCTAGCTAACCCATGGCAACCTATCATCAACAGTAATTTCTATCATCCCCCCCCCCCCCCCCCCCCNCCCCCCCCCCCCCCCCCGTTATGTCCCTTAAACTCTAAGCATTAAGTGTACCTTTTTAATTCACCAGTAGGAATATTTGGTTTGGGTAGTTTCATAGATATGGCCTCAGCAAAACCTGGTTGTCTATTAATCTATCAACTATGAAGCAAATGAATATTTCATACATGAAGTTAGAACAAGAAAAATATTGGTTAAAATACTGTACATTAAAGGGATTTAAACAAGTATTAGTTACAGCAACAGATTAATCATTTTGCATTGTTTACAAATTCAAGTATGGAAAGGACAATCCGAGAGATCAAAATGATGTATTGTTTAATCTGGAAAGTTACTGTCATCCAGGTTTGCCAGTATAATGCAGAATTTAAAACTTTAAAAAGTTATATCCTTAGAAAAATATGTCATTGGTGTTTTTTATTCCCTAAATTATTCCATATTTCAAAAATACATTGTTCATATATAATGTTTAGAATTGGCTAGATAGGAGAGGTCTTTAGATATTGCTTGGTAAAATTAAATTAAGAAATAAGCCATTATTAGAGCCTTAAAGTTAAAACATTAACTTTAAAAATATAAACAATATATAATATCCTCTTATTAGCTTGTCACTCTTATGATTTATTACTGGTATGTCTATTTTAATTGTTAAAGTATATACAGTTTTATTTGTAAATCCAGCATAACATGAACAACATTTTCCAAACGGAAGGTTTCTTACAATTAGTTGCAAAACCTTCATATCTTTTACTTTTATTTTATTTTATTTTTATTTATTTATTTTATTTTGATTTGTCAATTGCTTACAAGATAATAGGTATAAGTAAAAACATAGTCGTATGGTATTCACCTTTGTTCGGGTATTTTCCCATGTCATCATAGTTGTGCTTTTAAAGTTGTTGCAACGTTTCGGCAGAATCTCATCAGCCATCATCAGGCTTCTGTATTGTGTATTGATGATGGCAGATGAGATTCTGCCGAAACACTGCTACAACTTTAAAAGCACAACTGTGATGACGTAGAAAAATACCCGAACAAAGCTGAATACCATACATGTAAGTACCCACAAAAACTTAAGAAAACCAAAAAAAACACATAGTTATGAATACATGGATACTGTTCTGTATGGAACTTGGTAGGCAGCCCTGAGACACATTGGAGGAGCCTGCAAGTTCCAGAACATGGACAAGGCCATGAGGGACCGCGTGGTCCTCAGTTTTGTAAGGCATTACCCCTTCAAGGCAATACTCCTGAATAAAATAGCACCAAACAATAACCGTGGCCGAAGGCCATTGCAAGGCAAACCGCAGCCGAAGCAGCCCACAGAATCAGCAGCCACCATGCTCCAAATGAGATCGATCCCAGAATCTTGCCAGACAAACAGCAGAGAAGAAGGCAGAGAGAGGAAAGAAAACAGCCCACAGCGACAGCCCACTATGAAGTCTCGAATCCCAAGGAGCGAAAATGAAGATGTCCATAGACTTCAATCAGACAAAAATGGCGCAAAAAAGAAGAAACTGGGCAGGAGTTTAAATGCTTGGCATGCGCGGGCAACCACCCGCGGAGCTGAATCTGGTTCCTCAATGCCAATCTGTAGGTCTTGTAACCAAAACGGGGCACATCGAAAAGGGTCGCGGCAACAAAAAGACAGCTATAGGAGCAAAAGACGCAGGCAGCACCCCATGCCCCCCCAGACATCGGGAAGAAAGCACGAACGCCAAACGCAGATGATGAACTGAAGCAAAAAGAACCAGTGGTAGACAGAGAGGAAACACATCAGAAGTCGGCCATCGAAAAATGCCAGGGCAGAAAATTGGGAAAAGGTCCGGATAGAGGTGATGCATCGAAGGGAGAGCCCTGTTGAGGGGAAGTCGGGCTCAGGTCTTTCCTATCTAATGGTATCCTGAAATACCATCCAGCACCTGATACTGGACATTAACAAAAAAGAATTACAGAAACAAAGACTGATTTTAAATAGACTACCAGGAAATTGAATCCCGGGGTAATGAGCCATAGGACATGTCGCTCATCAAATTCAAAGAACCACGCAGAAACTTTTGCTCTGACCATCGTTGACCGTGATCGCCCTAATCTGCTAGGATCGAATGGTCTGCCCCTGGCCAATCGGGATGACCGGGGGTCAAGCCGCATTGCTGCAGCAAACTGGGAGGAGAAAGGCCTGCTACAAGAATTCCAATGACTGTTTTCACGGACCCTAGGCAGTACCAAGGGCGACCCCAATTTCATCTTAAGCCTAGACCCAAAAATAGGCCCCCATCCAATTTAAAACCAGACGTGTCCCATTTGCTTAAAACCAAATTGATGGAACAACTGAACAAATTAATTAGTCAAAGGGGTTTTAGAGCCAATCAACCATGCCAGGTGGGAAGACACCCGTCTTTACTCCTGTGAAACCAGATGGGTCAGTGCGCAATCGCGAGACTAAGGCAACCCTTAACCATGCGCTCAACAAAGGCGCAGATACCCAGTACCTGTAGTGCAAGCTTTACTCACTCACTAGGGGAGAAGAATATTTTTTGCGAAGCTTGATCTCGCACAGCATATCAACAACTTTACCCGTTGACCCCATTACCACAGAGGCACAGACTATTTGACACATTAGAAGAGGCATTCAAGTTGTAACCGTCTCCTGTTCGCATTAGCATTGCCCCAGGCATGTTCCAAAGCCTCATGAATGCCTGTTAAACGCAATCAAAATCATCCTTATTTTGATGACCACTTCTGTCTCAGGAAAAAAAACACCAACCAACTAGAAAAGATTAAGAGCAGTTTTAACAAGATTTAGAACGCAGGCCTCAAAGTAAAACAAGAGAAATGGACCTACCACCAATCAGTTGTTTTTGCGGCTATTTTAATCAATGAACAAGGCAACACTCCACCGAAAAAAAAAATAAAGGCAATCAAAGACGCTCCTGTAGACTAGAAACAAAACTGACCTCAAGCATCCTAGCTCATAAATTTTACAATGTGTCGCTGCCCCATAAGGCAACCATAGCAGAAAACCCCTACATCAGCCTTGCCCTAGATAAAAAAAAACTAGCTTGCGACATGGGCCACCGAAACACAGCATTTCAGTGTATCAAAAAGCTATTAACGTTCTAACAACCTTTTAATCCAGTTTGTATAGCAATACCCTGCCCTTGACGCGTCACCTGATGCATCGGCCTTTTGGGAATTGGCGCCATCCTGAGCCACAAGCTTACCAATGCAGAAATCACTTGTTCATGTTATTCAAAACACGCTTTCCAAGTCAAACGCCAATTACAAGCCAACTCGACAGAGGAGAGCCCTCGCAATCGAGTCGCGTATCAAAAAATTCCATGATACCTTGATGGCAGAACTTTTTCAATCATCATCTATCACAAGCCCCTTTTAGGAATTCCTACAAGGCAACAAGCTAAACACCCTGAACATTTGTCACTAGTAATATGAGTGTGCGTCTGAATTCCTGCTGCCTACCCTCCACACTGATTCATGCTCAACGATGCGTAAAATCCATCACACATGCCGATGCCCTGAGCTTTTCCGCTGCCCATCACCAGAAAAGGACCCAGATCCAACCATCCCACAACTGTGCACAACTAGAGACCTGCCCGGACCTTGCCCGCCAAACCACATGCGACGTCGTGAAGCCACCGCTTAAAACCTTGACAGCGCAACATAGTTAAAGTTGGGTAGGTAAGGGCTGGCCGGAGGAGAACAAAAACTGAGTGATTTTAACCATTTCGCACCTGACAGAGCCAACTGGCTACGTAAAAAGGTTGCATTTAGATGACAGCCGTCGTAATACCAAAACCAGTTCTCCGAGAAATGTTCTATACATGTCACAATCAACGCCATAATTACAGCCCCGCGTCTTACGGACTACTCCTAAGATGACGGTTAGAGAATGGAAACAGCACAAGATCAGCTTTAGTTCTCGCAATGTTGAACGAAAAAACACCACAAACCCAAAAAAAATAAATATCGACAAACAAACCGGAGGAGGGAGGGAAATACAAAAATAATAAAAAAGGAAGACAAAACCTCCCATAACAAGAGAACCAAACACTACAAAAAGACTATCCAACAAATCAAAAAGTAGCACGCATGGTTAGATTGAACGCCAAATGAGAAGTCCGTGAGCAGAGAACAAAGCGAGGCCTTTCTGAAGGAAACAAGCCAAGCTAGTTCAACCAACCGGTCAAACCAGGACAGGAAGTGCAGGAGCCAATCTCAATGCCGAGGACTTAGGCAGGACACAAGCTGACTCACCCTTGTCCAGGAGGTTCCATGAGGAAGACAGAGGAAACGCGATCCCGTCCGAAGCTGCCGAAGACCACGCCTAACTGACTTGCAGGTCAACCAGCGACTCGAAAAAGCCCACCAACCTGCATGACTACGTATGCACATTGACTAAACCAAGGGCGAGGGTTTCTTGGATGGAACTGGTAGCTCCAAAAGTCCCCTATTACTGATTGCATGAAAATCCATTTCACGAATTGGCTTGTTAGAGAACCAATCCTTTAACCTGCCAAATTGGCGAGCAGGAACAGTTAAAGTTGTGTTCATTGCCACAAGCGTGGCAAGCGCTATAAAAAGGCTGCGCGGCTTAGCGGTTCCGTTACTATTGCTTAGCAAGTTTAAGAAAAAGATTTATTTGTTGAACCCGTCTCATGCCGCTGTCTTTCAGACCAGCAACACGATACAGGATAATGAAAAATTAAAAGGTATATATAAAAAGATAACAATAAACAAGGGATGGAGCATTGGTCGCTTTATGCATTCCCCCTCAGAATCTCTTAGAAACGGGGTGAGGTCAACAGCTAGACAGTCTAAGTTAAAACGTTTTTGCAGGAATTAAAAGGGAACAGATAAAAACACAGATCAGGTAGGGACGTATCCAGACATGTGACCACTCTTTGCTGAAAGTCGTATTTTTTGCAATTCAAGTTTGGTTCGATTAACCGTGAGTTGTATCTATGTTTTGCTCTGTGTCTGTTATCGTTGAACTGAAGTATTCATTGGATTGGACTTAGACATGTGCAATGTATGATTTTATATGCTATACTTAGATTAGAGACCAAAGGCAGCATAGTTCTAGGTTTTCTTAGTTCTTAAGTAGAATTACCGAGTTCTGTCATTAAGGTATTCTGCAATTGATAGAGAATGTAAGAACTTACTTGCTGTGAAAATATTTCTCGGACTTTCTCAACTATTTAATATTTTTTTCAGGGGGGAAAAAATTTTACGTAGAAGTGGGGTTCCAGACTGATAGTTGTATTCAAGTATTGATCTTGCAAATGTTTTGTATGCGTCTAGCATAAGTTAATTTACCAGCAGAGAAAAAGCTACGTAAATTAGGTATTCATACAAGTTCTTAACGCCTTTTTGGCCTACTGTAGTTACAGTGTCTCCAGCACTTAGCGTCATTTGAGATGATAATAGACTAGATAGATACATAGATAGATAGATAATTAGAAATAGATAAATAGATAGAATATAATAGAGATAGAGATAAGAGATAAGAGATAGAGATAGAATAGAGATAGAGATAAGATTTAAGCATAATATAGATATAGATATAATATAGATATAGATAAGATATAAAGATATAGACATAACATAAGACATAGATATAGAAATATAGATACAAGATATAGATATAATTTGTTCTTTAATATAGCCCGAAACAAACTTTCCAAAATCAACATTGCTGGGACTCTTTTTGAATAAAATAGAATAGAATAGAATGGTATGGATGGCGATGGATGATGGGATAGAAGTAGAATAGAATGAATAAATAGAATAGAATAGAATTAGAATAGAATAGAACAGAACAGAACAGAAAAAACAAACAGAATACTTTCTTGCAAGATACGTTTATTGACACACAAAGATTTTGTTGGTTTTGTAAAGACATAATTTATAATCCAATATACATAAAGAAAAAAGACATTTATTAAAAATCAAAGAAATTCGGATAATACAACACTTAATGATAGTCAGTAGGGTACAATTAAAAACAATCAAATCATACTAGGAAACAGTCAATTATAAATTGTTAAACGATACACAAGCAACAACATTCACCAGTCCTACAATCACAAGTGGGAGGAATGGATGATTAAGATTGATGTGAGAAAATAACAGTAATAGTAGTTACTCTTGTAAATGTTGAACAGTCTTGTCTGACGGAAATTTATTTGTTTAAGCAGAGTTATGGCTTTCAGGAAAAAACATTGTACTGTTGTGCCAACTGCCTTATAGCGTGCTTTTGAGAAGAGTTGAACAGTTTTATGTCCAGGAATGTGAGTCTGAAATTTTTCACAGTTCCTTCTTTTGATCATCTATTATACAGGATCCTCAACTGATAGGCAGTGCTAGTAATTGTTTTTTTCTGCACTCCTAATTATCCTCTGAAGTCTGTTGTCTGTCTTGTTGTGCAGACACCAAACCAGACTCCCTATCTCAGAGTGCAGAGATAGACTCAATAATTCTCTGCCTTAAAAACTGTATCAGCAGCCCTTGGGCAGTTTGGAGCTTTCTTAGTTGGCTCAGAAAGAACATTCTTTTCTCTGCCTTTTTGGATACGTTTTTGATTTAGTGTATTTTCAGGTCATGTTGATCATAGTGTAGAATCCTAGAAATGTGAAGTCTCTACTCTTGATACTGTTGTTGTCTAGTATTGTAAGAGTGTATATTGGAGGTTTCCTCTAAAACTAACCACCATTCTATGGTTTCAGTGTTGTTCATTTCCAATTGCTTCCCAGTTACACCACGAAGCCAAGGTTGTCATAATCTTCTTCTGTATACAGATCATTGTTGTTCTCCCCGAATTTTGAGACCAATACTGTTGTGTCATCAGCAACTTCAAGTATTTTAACAGATGGATCATTGAGATTGCAGTCTGATTGCGTTGTAGTATAGGGAAAGCAGAGATAGATATACACACGATTGGGGCCCTGTTGATGATTGTACAGTATCATATGTGATTCCGTACCTAGTCTCTCTACCTGTCTGTTCCTGTCTTTAGAAGCTATGATCCACGACAAGTGATATCTCTATTGGTTTTAATTTACTTAGTGGCAAGAACTCTGGAATGTGGTACGTGAATGCTGAACTGAAGTCTACAAAGAAGACCCTTGTGTAGTATTTGGATTTAATTCCATAGGTTGTTATTAGGATTGTATTGTTATGCAGAGCCATATTAACAGGCATCATCTCATCTGTCGATCTATTTGCTCGGTATGCAAACTGCATGGGATCTAACAGCGGATCCGTGATGGTTTTCAGGTGGGATAAAACAAGCCTTTCAAAGATAACTACAGATGTTAGAGCAACTGTTTTTTTGCTGTTTATTCAAAATGTTAAAGTCCTTACATTTGAATAAAGCTCTCTATCAAGGATAGAAGGAAAGTCACTTGTAGTGAAACCTCCCCTTCTGAAGTTCTTAAGATCCAAAAAGCCATTAACAAGTGGTAAGAAAGTATACAAACCAGTGTCTTTTAGAAGGAACTGAACTACAGCTTAGGCAAGATGACCAGAGTTCAGTGTCTTACAGCCTCCTCACAGGGGACCACTGTAAGAAGTACTTGAGGGCAATCCTGGTCTTCCCCTTGCTCCAGAGAGGAATTCCAAGGAGTGAATTCATTCATCAACTTCTCTTCACACTATCATCATCAGCTCACTATTCTTGCTGTGCAATCTTTAATCCACCATTGCTTCCCCAGAAGTTCCTGAAAGCAGTACTATTGGCCCTTATGAAGGTCTCTCATCATGGCTGCATGGTTACTTCAGAACCCAAATTTCAAGGGAGCAGATTTCCAAATGAGACTATGTCTTCTCTGCTGTTTGAGCAAACCTCAATACTAAGTCTACATATTAATCCATTATTACATTATGAGTACAATTATGGTCCTGCTGCACACAATAACAGCTGGAGTCCATGGTGTCCAATAACTTGGCCACATGGCCCAAGGTTCAGACAGATAACTTAGAAGTGGCTTGCTCTAACATAAAGAGCTCTTCCATCTGGAGCAGACTACCTAATTCCCCTTTCAGAAACTTCCTTTACCCACCATGGTCTCAGTCAGAGTGCCTTCCATCTCATACCAGGATTTTTAAAGATTCTTTTTAAGATATTTTAAGATCCATTTCTCAGTCATGGAAAAATAGTGGTAGTATCATAGATTAATATCCTTCCATCAACAGTCTCACCAATATCCTTCTGGATGGCAAAGATAAGAAAGATTTAAAATTGGTTGTTACATGTGTTTGAAAGACTGTTCCTTTTAACAGTCTGATAAGGTGGTCAAATAGATAAAACTGACAAAATGAACTGATGCATCCACAGTAAATAGAATGTCCTCTAAAGATCCCACCACCATCCCATACCAAGACCCAGAGATCAGCAGCCACTAAAAAGGTAAATTATGTTCATTTAAAAGGCTTCTCAAAAGAATATTCAAGTGTTCTGTGATATCCATGAACCACTTCCAATCCCTAATCCCTGCAATCTTATTTCATATTTTCAAAAGAGAGCGAGATTAGTCCATTAATTCCACTTAGTCCTGCCACTTTAACCAGTTCATTTGTATCCATCCTGTGATTCTATTCAATGGTTGATTTATTTCCTCTTCTACCTAACTTTTTTGTGAAATGGGCACCTATTTTATCTTTGCCATTTTTTTTTTGTCATTCTATAGTTCTTTTTGTGAAGAATGTCCTCCTTCCTTTAATAAGGTCTTTCAGATTTGGGCTGCAAAAATCCAGCATTTTCTGCTATTACTCTTGAGTAGCCTTACATAGATTATAATTTTTATGCAATTTCACTAATGTGAAAATCATCTCCCATTATTCTCCTTTTCTTATATATTCATCAAATATTTATATATTTGATGATATTCTTGACTGAAATGTCTTTATTGTCCTTCCTAGCTTGATGTTGAAAGTCTTCACTCAAGTGTTGTATGTTCTTGTTGTCCAAGGCTTTCATCCTATATCTTTCTCATATTATGATAGCTATTCTGAAAGCTACTTGGATCTTTCCCTCTTTGAAGTTTTGGAGGTTTTTTTCATTTCAGCTTTCATATTATCTCTTACATCTTCCTAGGTGTCTTTTTTCATAAAAGTTAGGTGCATTGAATCAGATCTTTATATCAGACTTGTATTCTGACTATGTTTCTTCAGATAAAATCTTTCTGACCACCTATTCTATTTAATGTTCTCAGTTTAACCCATATTTTTATACCAAGTATTTATGGTCCTATTCCACAAACTACGCCTGAAAATGTCCTAGCTGACTGAATTACATCTTTCCATCTTTGTTTCATTTTCAACACTATCAGTTTAATTTTTATGTTCTGTAATATACATGTATTGATTCTAGATTTTGGATGGTTAAAAAATGCCAGCTAATGAACATTTTTTTCCCAAAATTCTCTCTTCCATTATTGTATGTACCCAGTCCATATCTTTCCATAATTTTAACTTCCTCCATCTTTCCAATTTTATTCCAAAATATTGAAATTAGCTCCACTTTCAGTTTGCAGAGAATGCCTTAGAGATTTCCACTAGTAAATGCTAGTAAGAATATATAGTACATAATAATGTACAATTTTAATGTGGGGTTTCCCTAATCCTAGTCATTCTTTGCTTTATAGCTAAGCACATACTTAGTAAGTCCTTTTGGAATATTACTGCCACTCCATTTCTTCATGAAGCTTCTTCCTCTAAATGTAATTATCTATCACTCCTAAATCAGCCAATTTACTGTACTTCATTTCCACTTTGAAAATCTCAAAGCTTACTTAATTTGTGCTTCCCATAATGCACTTTCCATTTGTACATACCCTTAGAAAAAGAGGAGCAGCATTAGTTATCAAAATGCCATGCAGGTATGGTCTAGCCATGTCACCAGTCCAGGTCTACTAGTGAAAGATTATGACTCTTCTATAGTAACTAGAGAAGTACCTTTCATTTCGAGGGTTAGGATTGTTATCTTTTGGTACCCCAACTTATCCAAATATTGAAGGGCACATGCAATTTTCTTGACGACAATAAATAAGTGATTTGTCCTTGCCTCCTGTGGATTTGATTTTGGTGTTTTTCCTTATAGATAGTTTCAATGTTTTCATGACCTCAACTGCCCCCAATCCTGTTATGACTTGCTGTGAGGTTCACCTCTTCCTATTTGATGTGACTGGGAAGGATGACCCTGCAAGAAACACAGTTTGTATCATTCAGCTGAAGTGATTAAATTCCCAGACTATGTCAAGAAAGTCATTCCCTGAAAGGAATGTTGTTGTTATTATTGTGTTAGTCACAAAGTCATGTCTGATCCAACACGATGGTATGAACAACATTCCTCCAGGCCTTCCTGTCCTTCCCCGGAGTCCATTTAAGGTCACACTGACTGACTCCATCCAGCCACCTCATTTTCTGCTGTCCCCTTCTTGTTTTGCCCTCAATCGTTCCCAGGAGAGAGAGAGAGAGAAGGGAGAAGGAGGGAGAAAGAGAAAGAGAAAGAGAAAGAGAGAGAGAGAGAAAGGGATGAGGGAGAGAGGGAGGGAGGGAGGGAGAGAGAGAGAGAGAGAGGGAGAGAGAG
>BHFT01058652.1:0-30480 GCA_004320025.1 Laticauda laticaudata
CAAATCAAGCTCAGCCTGTGAATGCGGAGACTAAGCACCTCCCACTACTGGATGCTTTTCACAGCTCAAAGAGAACAGGAGTATCAGGTAAGTACCAACGCCCTTTCTCACTTACAGCTAGTTACAAAGTGCCCCATGATTGTACAATCTCTGCCAGCTTCCTCAGAAAGTCACTGGGTGCTGCTGTCTATCAAGCAGATTCCCTCTTATCTCTGGGAACTAAGTAAAAGACTTGCCTGCTGAGTGGAGCTGAACAGTTTTGGCAGGATGCAGAAACAGCACAGATTCTGAAGATCTGAGCTCTATTCCCCCAGTCCACCTGAGCAGTAAATGCTAGAGAGTCATAAGTGAGGGACTGGTCATAAGTCAGTTTTTTCAGTGTTGTTGTAAGCTGGAATGGTCACCAAACAAATGGATGCAATTTTGACTACCTGTGATATATCTTTCCTTGAAGCTGCACATTCTATCTCTTGAAGTGACAAAGATATTTCATGGAAACAAATAACAGAAATATGTTAACAATTAACTTTTCAGGGATATGCATGGCTATGAAAATTGGGAAAAAAGCAAGAGCAATGTGATACTTTTAAATTATGGATTTAGAGCTGATTATTAAGAGCATTATGCCAGACTTGCAGACAAGGTATCGTAACAGGAAACAGCAAGGGAATATATGTCCCATTAGAAAGGAAAACCATAGACAGACAACAGGACTCCTGGAGTAGATTTTTCAATCAAAAAGTATTCTGCTGAAGATCTTATTCCACACACTGGAATAAATGGATGTATTATGAACTTCTGTTTTCCTCTCAGCAAATCCACCTCATCAATATTGTCACTGTCTATAAACCAAATCTCATGAGAGCAAACAAGGATAAGGAAGGTTTCTATGAATCATGAATCTGGACCAGATTATTCAAAACTCAGTGGTTATGACAATTCTGCAACTGTCATCATTCTGGGTGACTTCAATGCCAGGATGCAAACAAATAGCCATAACTGGGATAGAGTCCTTGAGAGGCATGGGGTGGGAAATTAAACAGTAATAGCCTGCTGTTTTTAATCATGCATGCTGAGCACAACCTGTATATCACTAACACAATATTCAGATTTGCAAATAAGTACAAACCTAGTTGGATGCATCTGAGTTCCAGATACATAACTAGGTTTACATCATAATATATCAGCATGATATTAAAGACACCTCACCTGAGCCATGCGAACCACTGAGTGTTGGACAGATCAGAGACTGGTCCAGTAAGTCTTCAACCTGCACATAACCCCTTTATGCCATAAATATAACCAAGGATTGTAAGAACACTATTCAACACTGGCAGACAGCAAGGATAAATCCAATGTTTTCAAGATATACTTAATGAAAGACCCTCCAGCAATTTGCCTCTTGTAGGAACCTGTTCTGAAAAGCAAATGCAGTTTAAATATGTCATCACACAGACCTCAATAACTATTCTTTGATTGAAAACACAGATTCACCAAACTGGCTTGATAGAAACCACAAAATCATTTCAGCAATCCTCCAGACCAAGAAAAAAACCTATACATATAACGACCAGCAAACTGATCCATTATTAATCTCAAAGAAAGATAAGTTTGAAGAACTAACCACAGTAAAGACAGAACTATGAGAAATGCAGGCTGAATAGTAGCAAAAGAAAGGCCAAGCAAGTGGAACACTGTAACAAACTTACATGTCACTAGAGAGCTCTTCAATGTCATAAAGACTCCCCCTTGCAGTCTGATGGGTGAAGCCTGATCAAATACCAGGAAGGACTAAGGGACTAGAAGGACTACAAAACTGACAGGCTGAGTGCTTTTCCTATCTATAGGTAGCCCTCGATTTAGACTACAATTGGGACTGGAATCTGGGTCATTGAGCAAAACAGTCATTAAGTGAGATAGATGTCACATGACTTCTTCCTTCAATGACCGTAATCCTGGCAATTCTGGTTGCAATCATTAAGCGGATAGAGTCTCAGGTAAGAAGTTAGGGGAGACCCTGAGAGGCTTACTCTAGTGCTGAAAATCCTCCCCACAAACAGAGAGACATTCACATGTGACCTGTATTGAACCTCCCGCAACTGCCTGAGGCAGCTCATCAATTATCGATAAATGAAAATGACATTAAGACTGGTAACGAATTGCAGAAACAAAGGTTTTAATATATTAATTCAAAATTAGAAAAATTATGAACAAAAGAATCATGTTGTCCTTGAAAAAATGAAGTAGAAATTGAATACAGTAAAAAAAATATGAATACCTTAAAAATTAGTAGCAATTTGCTTGTCCTGATCTACCCTCCCTTATTTAATAACATACAAATGGAAAGAATTAAGACAGATGGTTTTTAGGGCCCATTCATAAGCAAATTATAAATTATATTAATTACCTCAGTTAACCTGTCTATATATCCTCATGAGTAGTCATCATGGGGATCAATATCTATTAGCTTGGATGGCAGTGTGATTTCCTCTGAAGGCCTGGGAGAGTAGTGGGCTTTCTTTTGTACTCAGTTGACCACTGTTAGAACAGACTGCTGGACTAGATGGGCCAGTGTCCAATTTTATGTTCTTAGTGAAAAGTGTAAAATTCAGATTCAAGCCGCATTAAGCTATACAATGTGGAAAAATATGTCCTATGCAGTGCTACCCATTACCCTAGTGCAGTTGACTATTTTCCTTATTTTGTAGTATGTGGACACAACCTTTGGGATACAACTACTGATAGTGACATACAGTAGTTACAACATTACTTTAGAGTCATCTGAATGCTAATGTGACTTAATCCCTATTTTGCAAACTGCAATTTAGATTATCTGATTTTAAGATTGGATACGCAAAGCTGATTACAACTATGTCTGATTTATATTTACTCCTCCTAGAGGCCAAGAGGATTCAGATTCAACTGCACCATTGACAATAGTGAAAATACCGAAAAACTGCACAAACTGAAACATTGACGATAAATTATGGAATGATATAAAGAATAAAATTGCTGAGAATATCACTGATAAGATATAGAAATAACCTATTTTTTAAAAAAAATACTACCATGCTCTTTGCTTGATCTCAATATACATGCAATTCTTTCCAGCACAATTTACATAAAGCTGTGATGATCTGGGAGGTAACACAAAAGCAACAAAGTCACAAAAATAAGGAAAGTCCCTTTAATACCTCCAACTTGGCCCCCAATGTCCAGTTATCTTCGGCTGGAGAAAAAACTCTCCCAAGAACAGTTTTTAAAGTGAAGAAATTCCATCCAAACCCAAAGTACATATAAATTATAAATAAAAACTAACACAAACCATCCTGCAGCAATTAACGAGACAGGGCAGGATAAGGAATTGCAGACTTCAAAAGATAACGAAACACACACAGTTGGGAGGATGCCAGAATTCAGATAACACTTGACAAACCAAAATAATTCACGCTTTGCTTCCAGCAAGGAGCTGTGCCCAAACACCCTCTTCATCCTGTTTTCCCAACTGCAGCTAATGAATGGAATCAGAGCCTTTTTCTCCCTGTAACCCATATTGCTCCCTTCTCCGTTCCTCCCTTCGTGCCCTAGGATGAAGAGGGGGTGGGCCTGGGTCTTCCTCTGAATGCCCAGCCAGACTGAGCCCTTCCCCAGTTTCCTCCACAGCCACCGGAGCCACATTCCCATTCCCTGTCAGCTGTTCCACCTCTCCCTCAGAGTCAGATTCCAACAGGGACATAACAAAATTCTTATGCTTACATCTAACATATAAATTTTCTAAATAGGTTTTGAGGTGTGTGATAACTGTATATATATTGTAACACGGTCTGCTGAATATATATGAACATTACATAAACTAAAACAATCTTGAGCAACAGACTATGATAGGAAAGTACTGACTGTCCCAATTCCCTCCAAGCTGAGAAATTTCCTAAATATTGTACATCAATGAAATTAGGTTATTATCACTAATTTTTAAAGTAATAAAATATATGTAATTCCTCCCATCTCTGGGGGTAATGGTCTGTTTGGGGCAGAACAGCACACTCCTATTACATTTTCTCCCATGGAAAAATAGCAGCCATAAGAAGATTCTTTATTAGATCATACATCATGCTGAGCTATGGTTTGCTTAAACTATTAGTTTACTAAAAAGTTATTACTGATAATGAGTCACATTTATATGTTGTCTTTATAATTTTTTTATAATTTTATGACTGATTCCCCACCACTTTATGGTTGCTTCTACTTCAAGATGAGAAATCTGCTGGATCATTTCAGTGATTTATCTGGCATTCTAGATATCAGTGACCAACTACATTTATTTAATAAGTTCATATAAAAAGACAGAAAGGTAGATACCTTTTTCACTTCACTCCTTAGCAGTTGGTGGTTAAAATATGTTATTGTGATTCAGAAAAAATAAACTGCCAAGACTCCTGGCCACTGTCACTCTAAACCTCTATGAAATAATCCCATTCCCTTTTAAAACCTCAATTAATTGACAGTGCAATCATACATTTACCTTGAAAAGAATTATAGATTTGTCTGTCCCTACATTTAAATAGATGACTTAAATTTTAAGATTGAGAGGGACAAAAAAGTAATATTTGTCACATTTCTTCATACCATGTATGACTTAATATGACTCATCAGAGATGTAAGGACAATATTAGTAGCTTTATGTTCACCTCCTTACCCATTAATTCAAAGCATGGATCTATCTTTTTTTAAAATACCAACTATACACTGAGTTGACATTTTCACTGAGTTTCCCAATGTGACTCTATGATCATCCTGATCAGTCATTACCAGCACAATTCCCATTAACATATATGGAACCTCTAGGGTTTCTGTTCCAATGTGCATCATTTGGCATGTGCTTATATTAAATTGCATTTGCCATTTTTAAACCCATTCACTTTAAGTTTTTATGGAATTGTCAGAGGCTTGGACAAAGAACAAAAACAAAGCAGAAATAATTGAAGAACCCACAAACAAAACATTAATTCATCACATGAAGCCAACAAGCCATAGTTTCAAATCAGAGTTTACTGCCCAAGAAGAAATGCTCATTTATTTACAGGCCCATTAGCATGTCATCCTGCCACAATACCAAGCCACTTTATGGTATACTATGATGTTAAACAAGTAAGGCTGCTATCCAATAGAAAATATACCAGCAGCAAAATAGTCCATTTGTTCCCTCTCACTCCACAGCGTTCCCAAAACCCCAAACAACAACTCTTTTCGGAGGCTTGAAACATTTTCTAGAGCAGATTTAGCACACAGAACATAGAATCATAGGGCTGGAAGCTGAGCTCATATGTCTTCTCGTCCAATCCCCTGGTCAAGGCAAGAGACCTTATACCATTCCTGTCAAATGGTTGTCCATTCTATTTTTTTAAAACTTCCAGTGGTGGAACACCCACAACTTTGGGAGGCAAGCTATTTTTTTTTTTTTGATTAATTGTTCTCATTGCCAGAAAATTTCTCCTTACTTCAAGGTTGGATCTCTCTTTAACAAGCCCCCACCCATTTAATACTTGTCCTGCTCTCTGATGCTTTGAAGAATAGGTCAATCCTCTTTTCTCTGTGACAGCCCCTCTGGAATATAGTTATCATTCTCCCCTCTCACCACCAAAAATCTCCTTTCTTTGATAGCTGGGCATCCCTAATTCTCTCAATCGTTAATCACACAATTTAGTCACCAGATCCTTTATCATCTTTGTTGCCCTTTTCTGCACTCTTTCTAGGGTCTCAGACCTTGGTATAAGAGAGAAGCTGGCTGCTTTCTACAACGGGATGTTTACTTATGTGCAGTGAGTCTCATAAGAGAGTGTAAAGACTTTGCCATCATGATCTACTTCAGAAGAGACTGCATTAAAGCCTAATTCCTGTTAACCATAAACAGTTATCTGGATTGGAGAAAAACTAGTGATTTTGCCACTGAAAATTTTCTCCCCCTCTCCCCCCCAGATTTCATGCCTCTGGTCATTATATTCCAAATGGTCTAGATCAGGGGTGTCAAACTCATGTCATCACATAACGCATAGGGACTTTTTCACCTCCACTTATCTGGGCGTGGCATGGCCAGTGCATGATGCTTCGGGTCCACGGGTCGGGAGTTTGACAGCTCTGGTCTAGATTTAGCATATTATAGAAATCTTCTGAAAATGATGGCAAATAAAATTTAAGAATATGCAATAGTATTTCTTTGTACCATGCTATAGCACTTCAAAACACTCTCTCGCCATTTCATAGTTTAGACACATGAAAACTTTACTTTTAATTTTTTGCAGTCAACAGAAAAAGCACTATTGTGTACAGCTGTTCTATGAAACAATAATTGATTTACATGATATGGTATTTTAAGACACTTTGAATACTGAAGAATGCCCCAAATGAGTATTTTCAGCCAATTTAAAATACAAAAAAAACGTAATACCTAATATTGAGGGGAAAAGCACCCAGAAGACTCAAAAGAATAGGAAATGAAATTGAAGTTCAAGGCGATTAAGATTTTGCTACCAATATCAAGTGTGTGTGTGTGTAAATAAAATCACTATGCTAGAAAGGTAAGCCAGTTTGAACTAGTCACTAGACTCTAGTGGTTGTGGCACCAGGCTAGAAAATGATTAGAACCATGAGTTCTAATCTTGCCATAGCCATGAAAACCAGCTGGGTGACCTTGGGTGAGGTGTTATCTTTTAGCCAACTCACCTCACAGGATGTGAGGAAAATAAGAAGACAAAAGGTATACTAGATATATTCATCATCTTGAGTTATTTGTAAAAATAATAAAGATAGGATACAAATAAATGTAAATATAAACTTATTTTTCAAATTAGCTCTGAAACAACTTACAGTGGGAATTCATGGCACTTTTTCATCCTTCAAGGAAAAAAATTACTAAATTCTTACTTTCAAAACATACTTGATTCCACAATACATTTTTACTTTGGTCTCTCACATTTTCCTGCAACTCATATTAGAAGAAAGAATAAATATATTAACTTATACTTTCTTCTTGTGTATGTGGATCCATAGGCACTTTTACAAGCAAGCTAAATAAACTTTCAGGATAATAGAAAGTGGAGTAATTTAATCATGGCTGTTTCTAGACACAGTCAAGAAAAATATGGAAGTGTTGAATATAATACAAAGTTTGTGTTACTGAAAACAATTGTAATTATTTTTATGTATTTGATTTATATCCCAGTTTTTTTCAAACAAGTTCTTCCACCAATTTATCTTCAAAAATAGCAATACAACTTAGAAATTCTAAATATATTTATTTAGATCAACTGCTGATGAAAGATTCTATGCACACCATTCATCCCTACATACATTTTAATGCTATATTCTCCAAAATCATGACATTCAGCAGCAACTTTTTTCAACAGCCAATTTGATTCTATGGTTTTATTTTTGTAAAAGCTTATCTAAAAATGCTCTTCAATGACCTTGAATACTCACCACAATTCATTCCATACTTTCTATGAAAACAAAACTAAGAAGCAGTTTAATGGGAAGCCTATTACTCCTCCTCTGGTTGATAACATTACCAATAAAATGCACCATTGTAATCCTTCATTATTTATTTATTGACTTTTATCCCGCCCTCTATTACTTTATAAGTAACTCAAGCCAGTAAACATACCTAATACTCCTTCCTCCTCCTATTTTCCCCACAGTAACACTGTGAGGTAGGCTGGATTGAGACTGAGTGACTGGTCCAAAGTCACCCAACCAGCTTTCATATCTAAGATGCAACTAGAACTCACTGTCTCCTGATTTCTAGGCCAGCACCTGAAGCATGACACCAAACTGGCACTCAAGAATCATGATTTTCATGATTCATGCTTTTCTGATACCAACACAACTACGGTATAGGGTTTCCCAGGTCCTGTCCTGTCCTATCCTCTTAAGATTATGAAACACGATTCCATGTAGATATTAAACATATTTATATCGCTACTGAATTCACACACTGGTGACTCTGGTGCCTTACAGCATTAAACCCCACAACATATAACCTATAAATGTAGTTTTATACACACACACACACAAACACACATACACTGTTTAATACATGATGTACACCTAGATATCAGCCAATTTTTCCTTGGTCAGCTTGAAAATAGTTCAGCTTCATTATAATATATTATTTAAATAAGGATATGGAAAAGTGCCTCCTGAACTTTGGGATTCTGGAGTGAAGAGGCTTCTGCACATACTTTTAATTAAAATCAACTGCTCCAAACTGCAGCAGATAGTAACAAAAGAAAAAGCTACAAAAAAAAGAGAGAGACTTACCTCCATTGATTGGCAAAGGTGCCAGAAGTAGGCCTTTGACACCTATTTTGGGAGAAGTCTGTCCATAGCGTGCCCGTTCTAGTGTTATTGAAGCAGATGTCGACCGATCAGGATTCAAGACAGTGACATTTATGAGAGCTGTATAATATATTAGATTGGAATTATCTGCCCTCGTTGGGAGGGGGTAACAGTTAAACAAGACCAAAATGGGCACAGAGGACAAGAAGCTCCAGTAAGGCAAAATCCACTTCAGAATCATATTCAGCTCTTAAAAATCGCTGCCTTCTTGTTAAAAAATGTTTTCTTCGACGAGATGCTCCGTGCCTATGACGAGCACCTACCTATTCATATCAATCTGCTCCACAAAGGAAGCCAAAAAGTAATCTCGGATGCCTCTCCATCCAGTCAGCCCCACTTCAATACCCTTGGGAAACACTTAAAATGGTGGGAGAGTGAAGAAGAAAAAAAAAATTGCCACGGTTTAAAAAGGAAGGGAAAGAAAAAAAAAAAAGGGGGGGGTGGCAGGGAAACAACACACATCCGATAAGCCCGGAGCTGTTTTAATCTAAGCGATACGGCACAGGTTAGGGGCTTACGGAGCCAGTTTATTCACGGGCAGAAGGGAGAAATAGTCGTATCCCGCCGTTTGGAGCCCCAAGGCCAAGCAGTCTTTCCCTTTGGATGGCCCCAAAGGAGCTGCCCCCCCCCCCCNAAGCAGTCTTTCCCTTTGGATGGCCCCAAAGGAGCGCCCCCCCCCCCCTTCGGCCTGCCTCGATGCCTCCCTTGGGGCTTTTGCCCCAAATCGCAGCCCCTTCAAGTCCGGGGCAAAGAAGCGCAGTCGATGGCAACAGCTTCTCGGACAGAGCTTTGTTTTCGTTTTGTTTTTGTTTTTTTTCTGGGAAAGGCGAAAGAGGGAAACGGGCGGTGGGAGAGACAAGCAGGAGAAAAAAACACGGAGGGAACGACGAGGGCCCCGAGGATTTAGCGACGCCGTTCTGCTCGAAGCCCCGCTCGCCGCCGCCGCCGCCGCCTCCAGGCTGCTGGGGCTGGAGGTTGCTGCAATCAGCGCGCCGGAGGCCGTTGAACGTCGCTCTCTGGGTTGCCCCGGAGGCTTCGCAGCCGGCGGTCGACCTCAGGCTTCTGGCTGGGTCCCGAGGCGGAGCCCTTCCACGCACGTAGCCTCCACAGACCTTTCCCAACGGCAGGCGAGCGTCCGCAACGGAAGAAGGAGCGGGAGCTCCATGAAGCCTCAGCCCACCGCTCCCCGGACCCTGCCCTTTGTTCGTCCCGAAGCTACAGGCAGGTGACAGCGCACGCGGCCCCACCCACCCACCCACCGAAGCAACCGTCGGCCTTCTCCTTTCCTCTCAAACCGACAGCGCTTCTCCGCTCGCCAGCCGCTTCCGGACGGCCGAACTGCCAGACGCCGAGCGCTCGGTTGGGGTGTCGCGCCCGGTGCGCAGGCGCACTGCACCAACCCGATCCTTCCCCTTCCCCTTCGACGAGGAAGTGGGATTGAAGTCACGCCCCCTCCGTCCCACCCCCGAAGGGGAGAGGGGCGGGGGAGGGAAGAGACCCCCAAGGGTCGACGAGGAGGAGGAGGAGGAGGAGGAAGAGCTGCGCCTGAGCCCCTGTAGAAAGCGAGGGAGCTTCTTTTGGACCTCAGAGACCACCAAACTCATCATTTTAGATCCCAGGGACCACGAACTGGTTCTGTGGGCGTGGCCTAATTTGTAGGTGTGGCTTGGTGGACATGTGACTGGCTGGGATTGTATGTAAATATTATAAATATTTATATAAATATTGAATTTTTTTAATTAAAAAAAAGCAACTTTTACCCAAAATCAGGCAAAGCAGGCAGACTGAGTTGCTCACAGAATCATTCAATATCGATCTATCTGCCTCAGTCTGTCCCATAAAATTTGCTTGCAAGCATAAAATCACAACACACTATGCATGTAAATATTGAATTTTTTATTTAAAAAAGGGCAACTTTTATCCAAAATCAGGCAAAGCAGGCAGGCAGATTGAGTTGCTCACAGAATCACAGATTCATTCAGAGATCGATCTATCTGCCTTTGGCTAGCTCAGGCTCTCAAATTTGCTTGCTGTGAATCTGCATTGAATTTGTTTGCAAGCAAACCTTCAGTCCTAAGGGAGGTTCTGCTGTGCTAGCTAGAAAGCAAGAAGTCCAACCGTTTCCTGCTTCCTAGCTAATCTAAATCTCCAGCAGAGCAGAACAGATGAGGGTTGGAAAAAGGAAAAATAGCAACTTAGCAGACAAGTTTGCTGGGTAAGGAGTGAGTAGGCGGGGAGGGTTCCTGCGGGCCATGTGGGCTGAGCACACCTTGTGTTTCTGTGCAGCCTGGATTAATTGCTTTGGGGGGGTGCTCTGGGGGTAAGATTTATCTGCAGCCCACCAAAATTTTCTCACGGCCCACCAGTGGGCCGCGGCCTACAGTTGGCGACCACTGGCTTAGCTTGCCAGTGTAAACAGGTTGTTACTTTTGGTGGTCCCCGTGATGTTGGTGATGACTCTGGCGGATGGAGGATGCAGTTGCGGTCCAAGAATTTATGGAAGTATAGATTGCCCTTCTCTGTCTCTCTCCCCCTCACACAGCTAATTCCTCGGCTGAAGTGCAGGTAGTCCTCAACTTATGACCACAATGGATAAGTGATGACACACAGTTGTTAAGTGAGACATTTGTTAAGTGAGTTTTGCCCTATTTTATCTCGGTTCTTACCTACTTTTCTTGCCTTGGTTGTTAAGTGAATCACTGCAGTTGATAAGTTAGTAAGTGTTTATGGAGATCCTCAGTCTTCTGGATCAGATAACAGATAATCAGAGTTATAAGGGACCTTATTGGTCATCTAATCCAACCCCCCCACCCAAGTGGGAGACCTTACACTATTTATGACAAATGGCAGTTCATTCTCTTCTTGAGTGATGGCACTCCCACAACTTCCGAAGGCAAGCTGTTCCATTGGTTGATTGTTCTCACTGTCAGAAAGTTTCTCCTTATTTCCAGGTTAAATATCTCCTTGTTCAGTTTCCATCCATTATTCCTTAATTGCTTTGGTTGTCCCAAAGGGTTTTTTTTTCAAGAGGCAACTGGACTTTCTGTTTTTCAGCTCTAAGAATCTGAGGATCAGAGCTGAAGAAGCTTCTTGGATGAGAAGCAAAACGTCTTCAAAGAAAAACCAGAAAGTTCAGAATTGCCTCTTGAAAAAGTACCTTTGGGTCCGGTTGTTAAGTGAATCTGGCTTCCCCAATGACTTTGCTCATCAGAAAATCCCAAAAAGTGATCACATGGGACACTGCAATCGTTATAAATATGAGTCAGTTGCTTAGCATCTGGATTTTGATCATATGATTCTGGGGGATGCTGCAAAGTTTGTAACTCTGAAAAATGGTCATAAGTAACTTTTTTCAGAGCCATTGTAACTTTGAACTGTCACTAAATGAACTGTTGTAAGTCAAGGACTACCTGTAATTCCTTGCGTTAGGTGAATTCTTGGTCAAACTCACACAATGCAGTTTCAAACCGATCAGACAACAGCAATAACTTTTTTAGTTTTTTAGGCATCAAAACTTGCCCATTGTGACTAATGACCATTTCAGTAAACCATTGGTAGAGAAGATTATTCTTTCGGTATGTATTTTTTTATTCTGACTGAGGAGGGGAGGACTCCCATGGTGGAGCTTCAACCCTTGGTGTTAATGTCTTTTTTGGCTGTTACATTTTTAGTCATTGAGAAAGGCAGAATAAATGCTGGGAGGAGTGGAGGAAGCAGTAAATATATCATTTTTTGCACATTGTATGGCTCATACAAATCATTTGCAAATCATGGCTGTTTCTTACATATATTCTAGCGTGATGTTGGTGTGTATCGTATGGATGGATGACACTTGAAGTACCGTATACCTGATTTCAGTGTTCTTTGAAGAACATAAATATTTCCTAAGTCCTAGTGGCAAGTAGAAGGCTCCAACATTATAAGCAATTATTAATCTTCAGTGGCTTGTTTAAATCTTCTTTTTAGAGAGCTATTGCAATTGTGATACACTTTATTGCCAGCGTGAGGCAATTAAATGAAAATCATATTGTATTGATTTAATTTTCTCTTAATGAAGGCCATATTTCTCTTCCTTTACAGTGTGACATTTCATAGTAGATATTGACCCTGCACAGCCCACTAAAAATAGGCTGTTTGTGGCTGTGTAAATTCTCAGAAATGATGTTCATGCAAAACACTGTAGAAATATCAGTATAATTGAGGAACCATTTCTGAGCCAGTAGCCAAACATTCTGCTTTCACATTATATTCTTCTCCTCACAACTCATCACAACTTGGGACATACTGGGTATCAACCACAATAATTCCCCTTTCTAAGCATTTTTTAAAAACTTGTCATAATTCCTTTCACTGAAAAAGGGACAGCAAAATGACATATGTTTCCAAGGAATGTAACTTGCTTCAAGATAAAAATATAAATAATAATTCATCATGGCTATTAAAATCTGTTCATATCTGTATTTCTGGATTCTTTTTTCGTGGAAATTGCATTTTCATATGAAAATTAAAACAAAGTTGTTAATTTACAAATAAACTTCTCCACTTGCAACCTCCTCTGACCATATTTGTATTGAATATTGGTTTGTAAAATAAAACATTTTTCCTGGGAGGATATCTCCCAGTCAGCCTTAGCACTTCATGGTGCCTGTACATCATTTTCCACCAGATTTAAATAAGCCACATAGCCCAATGCACAAGCCCAGTAATTTTCACATTCGTTTCAGAAGAAGCAAGCTTAAAGACACCTCTTTCTTCCTGCTATATTGGATAGAATATCATTAAAATTGAAATTGAAAAGCAGGGCAAAAGAACATTGAAATGATGCAGTCTAGTTTTTGTTCATAATTGGAAGTTTTAAAATTTAAAATTTATTTAAGTACGTAAGAACTATTTATCACACTATTGTTTTCAGGGTGCATTCTTTTTAGGATATGTAGGAAACTCTTTTTGTTTCAAAGAACAGATTGGCTCTGGATTAATGCGTTAGTAGCTACATAACATCACTAGGTGGGCAGATATGTAACCCTTGATGTTCTTGTCTAGACCACAACACAGATAGTCGCATAGTTCTCTTGAAAATACCCTGTCACCAACATCTATGGAAGTGATTTTAAGGCCTAATTTTAGAAGGAAAATTGGGGTTGTCTTGATTCAAAGCTTCCACCATATAATCAGTACCTTCATTGACATCAATGTATAGTATCTGAAGCAAGAGGCAAATGCTTTAAGAGATATTGCAGTGTTAAAGAGGAGACAATTAGCTCTTCTAAGAGCTTTTCTCTTCAGTCTCTGGGGAATGACTGGGCCAAAGGCCTTGAGAGATGTTCTCCTCCAACAAAGGAGATGCAGATAGTATGACTGAGCAGATCCAGATTCTTGAATTTGTTCTACTCAATAGAAGCAGTTACCTTGAAAATGTGTAATCAAGCTTTAAATCCCATTCACTGGCATCACACAGAGTATATTTTAATTTTATTTTTTTTTAGAGTTGGAGAAAAGCTCTTGTTTTTGAAATGTTTATCGTTCCCAGACCTGCGAAGGGAAATCCTTGCAATGAATCATGTGGGATGAATGGAAATCTCCCTAGTCTTAAATTTCCATGCTGGCCTGAAATAATGATAGATAATCTGTCATCATGAAAAATGGACATTTAAAGCAATTGAAATATTTATGGATTTATGAAAATTATTTTTCCCTTTCGCATGCCAACATCTTTCACTGCTTTCTCTGGTCCTATTCCTTGACAATTGAGTTTGCTATCAGAAGGAATGGTTATTTAGATTGTGATTGGAACTAGGAGGAAGATGTCACCTTATTTTGTTATTAATTTTTGCCATATAAAATTAGCAAGATGCCCTTAGATGTGGATGAAAGTGTGTGTGTGTATCTATCTATCTATCTATCTATCTATCTATCTATCTATCTATCTATCTATCTATCTATCTATCTTCAGCTTTGTTCGAGTATTTTCCCACGTCATTATAGTTGTGCTTTTAAAGTTGTAGTAACGTTTTGGCAGAATCTCATCCGCCATCATCAGGCTTCTATATTGTGTTCGTCTGTGAGTCAGACTTTCACAGCCGTTTCTGTTTTAAATTTGGTGCTAGCCTACACTGTGCCAGAATGGTTTTTTCTTCATCCTGATAGGTTGGGAATCTTGGTCTGTGTTTATTGGCCTTTGAGTTTGCTGTGCTCTGCTTGATTGGTGTTTCTAATATCTTCTGTCTGTTTTGTAGCTTTTTTTTGTCTTGACTGGCTGGCAACATTATGTTCCTGTATTGGAGGCTTTTAGTGCAGCTTGGCTCTGAGTAAACGGATGGCTATCATTTATTAGGAAGCTAGGTTTCATCTGGGTGCCTGTTTGGGGTGTGTTTGAACTTAATACTCACTAAAACCTAATCCTCAAGCAGTTTTTTTTTTAGGGGGGGGAAGACCAGGAGGGTAAGGACATGCAGGTCTTGGGGAAGAGTAGGGGCCAAGATCAACAAGGAGTACTACTTAGGTTATGTTATATCCAGCATTTAAGGGAAGTGACCTGAAGCTGCATTCTGGAGTGGTTGCAGCTTGCAGGTAGTTTTCAAGAGCTATCCCAACTTCAGTACTTTCTTGTAATTCAACTGTGACCATGGCATGAATGATTGTGTAAGGTCTCCTGATCCAGGAATGGTCATAACTGGTGCAGAAGATAAAATTGTGCAGAGTCCCTCTTGAACACAATTGCCACCTATTACAAACTGGGAGTGTGACTTACCCAGAACTAACAGTGATATATCCCTGACCTTGGATGGTTTCCAAACCAAAACCACTTAGTCATGCTGAGACTTTAAAGCAGTTTATCCCTTTCAGATTCTAACAGCTCCAGGCCACGGGACAGCATCTTCTTTATCTTAACCATATACAGATCAAAATGTAGAACTGAGCATTATCAGCATATTGATAAATCCTGATCTTTGTCAATAGGTGATATCCCTCGGTGGCTCCAGAAGCTGTATAACTTTTTATAACAGATACCTATTAAAACTATTCTGACAGGGATTAGCAGAATGATTCTAAACAGTGTTTCTCACTCTAAAATTCCAGAGATCACAGAGAAGGACACCATAAGTGATGGTATCAAAGGCAGCTGAGCGGCCAAGGAAGATGAAGATGATTGCACTCCCTCTATCCTGGTCCAGGCACAAGTCATCAACATGAGGGATCAGTGTGACCTTGATACTGTATCCAGGCCTGAAACTTCCCTCAGAAAGGTCTGGGTAATCTCTTCCACATTTTTTCTCAGCTGTTATGAAAGCTATGAAAGAAAAGTTGGTGACCAGTTGATGGATTCTATGTCGAGTAATGCCTTCATGAGCAAAGGACACACAGCTGCTTCTTTGAGGGTTAGTGATACCATTTGCCACAGCTATAAGCCATGTTTCTATCACTTCCCTGGAGGCTTTCACCAACCAACCCGCCCCTGCAAATGTTCTGGAAGTAGGGTCATATCTAGAATATATAATGCTTGGAGCAGGTTATTTTTTTTTTTAAAGAGTAGAGATGTACTGGTTAAGGCATTAGCCTGGAAATGAGGAGACTGAGTTATAGTTCTGCCTGAGACACAAAGCCAGTATCTTCTTTCAATGTTAGGAAGGAGGAGCTGGCAAGCTACTTTTGAAAAATGCTGCCAAGAAAAATGCAGGGGACAGTTGCCAGGAGTCAAAGCTGGCTTGACAGAGCAATTCTTTTCCTCTGTCGCTGCTGCATTGATGCCAACCACCAATCCACTGATTGGCACACAGGCAGTAGCAACTCAAGTCTGTACCCACTACTAACTGCTTCGTTATTCAGCAGCCCTTACCTGGGCCAGACTGCCCTCCAGCCGCCACTTACTGCATCACTGGGCAGAGTTAATGTCCTCAGGGCTAACAGACTCAAACCATCCTAGATACTGATCTCATAGGGTGAATCTTTCTTCACCTCAGTTTGAGCTACATAGTTAGTGTCTAACCTTGAAGAGACCTAAGCAATATCCACTGAATGCCCTGCTAAATAAACTCTTTACACCCACTCAGTAGATATCCTAGTGCATGCTTTCACCAAAAGTTCAAGGTTACTTTAAAAAGAGCTGCCACATAGCATCTGAAAATGTAAAAAGAGTAGAGAAGTATTGACATTTCACTGCTCTTACTTCCACAGAGCAGCTTGAATCTGAGCTCTTACTCATGTTTAATAAATTTCATTCATTGTCTTCTGCCATTGTCACTCTAGGTCAGGGGTGTCAAACTCAAGGCCCACACGCCTGGTCTGGCCCACAGGGTGCTTAGATTTGGTCCTCAGGGCTGCCCTGGAAATAGTGAAGTACCAGCCCATGGTGCCTCTGCCAGCGAAAACGGAGTTCTGTTTTCACTGGCAGAGGGTTGCAGGAGACAGTTGCAGCTAAAATTGGAGAAAAGGAGCTCGTTTTCACTGGCAGAGCAATCGGGCCACCATAGGTGTCCCCTGATGTGAGTAACGTCAAGCTGTCCATGCCCATCCTGGTTACACCCACCCCAGCCCTCAAGGTTTAACACATCCCTGATGTAGCCCTCAATGAAATCAAGTTTGACATCCCTGCTCTAGGTGTTCCTTCGCAGCATCTACCAGAACTTATCAGTAAACCAAGGAGCTCCTTTGAATCAGTGAACAAGAAGAAGCTACTCAGCTATGTTCCTGTCCAAGGCTGTTTCTATCTCTTCATTCCAGCAAGTGCACCAAGACTCAGCATAATTGCCTATCAAATTCTTGGGAAATTCATCAAGAATCTCTGGAAACCCAGAGTACCTGAAAAGGTTCTTTTCAGGTCCAGGTCAGCCAGAGAATGATTTAATCCTAACCAAAATGAACGTTAATGTCTCCAAATTCAGACCATGTTGCCTCTATTCTGAGGGAAAAAACAAATCTATGCTGCAAGTCTTATGAATTATTGGTGCCAGGAGTGGTTGATTTATGCAGTTTAGAGGCACTCAATCCAAAATGACCCTGGCTTACACTTTCAAAAAAGAAAAATTAAAAAAATCAGAGAAACTATAAGGATACAGAAGGCACATAATTTCTAACAACAACAACAAAATCCTACAGGAGCTCAACCGCCACTCTGCCCCAAGGCTTGGGAGACAGCCAAGTTTTCAGTCATTTTCTGAATGTCATCAGGATAGGAGCTGTCTAAGTCTCTCTGGGGAAATGCTGTTCCAGATGCAAGCACCACAACAAAGAAGCACGTTTCCTAAGTCCTGATAAAGATTAAATAATTTAATCAAACCTGAAGCACACCACTTCTGCATGTACATACTTTTCTTTTTGGAAAATCTGCAGGCTAGCATTCCATGAACTGGAAGATACATATTTTATACTGAGAAACATTCAGAAAGTATTCTTAAAAGGTAAAGGTTCCCCTCGCAGATACATGCTAGTTGTTTCCGGCTTTACGGGGTGGTGCTCATCTCCATTACAAAGCTGAAGAGCAAGGGCTGTCCGAAGTTATCTCTGTGGTCATGTGGCCAGTATGATTAAACACTGAAGGTGCACAGAACGCTGTTACCTTCCCACCAAAGTGATTCCTAACTTTTTACTTGTATTTTTTTACATGCTTTCAAATTTCTAGGTTGGCAGAAGCTGGGACAAGTAATTGGAGATCACTCTGTTACTTTGCAATAATGGCGAATATATGTAGCTTGGGTATAGGATGACGGTGAAGGTTTGTTCCCCAACCTTGTGGGTTGGTTTCTGAACATTTTGTTTCCAGGCTAGGTAACATCTTCAGAGTTTAGGGGATGTCAGTGCCAGGGTTTGTGGGCTATTGTTATTCCTAGGGGTTGAAGGATTCTGGCTGTCATTTCTGACACTCCTTTTGTGGATGGTAGGGTTAGTTTTTGTGTGGTGGTGGGCTGTGTAGTGCAGAGGTGGTATTCAGCAAGTTCTGACCAGTTCTGGAGAACTGGTAGCGGAAATTTTGAATAGTTCGGAGAACCGACAAATACCACCTTTGAGTGGTCCTGCCCCCATCTATTTTCTGCCTCCCGAGTCCCAGCTGATTGGCTGGGTCTTTTGTTGCCTTGCACAGGAAAACAAAGCTGGAAAGCAGGTTAGTGGGGTGGGGAGGGAATAGGATTTAGTATTAACCTTCCCCCAGGAGTGGGGAGGGGATGTAATATCTATACCACTAGGCTTGAAATTTTGGGCTTGGACAATCTTGAACTATACCATCTACAGTTGGACTTAAGCGTAGTACACAAAATTATCTGCTACAATGTCCTACCAGTCAATGATTACTTCAGCTTCAANACACAAAATTATCTGCTACAATGTCCTACCAGTCAATGATTACTTCAGCTTCAACCGCAACAATACAAGAGCACACAACAGATACAAACTCAATGGTAAACCGCTCCAAACTTGATTGCAAAAAATACGACTTCAGCAACAGAGTGGCCAATGCCTACAATGCTACCTACCTGTCTCTGTTGTTACATCCTCAAACCCCCATTCCTTTAACCTCAAACTATCCACTATTGACCTCACCCCATTCCTAAGAAGTCTGTAAGGGGCATGCATAAGTGCACCATCCTGCCTCCTGTCCCTGTCCTGTTGTCCCCATTTATTTGTATCTATTTCCTGTATTCTTACTCTTGTTTATACTTATACCTATTATCTTGTAAGAGATTAACAAATAAAATCAAATAAAATCAAATAAATAAACACATAAATATTTAGCAGTATCCTTCCCCTGCCATGCCCACCAAACCACGCCTACAGAACCGGTAGTAAAAATTTTTGAAACCCACCACTAGTGTAGTGAGTTATGGTGCTGTGTGTTGGAATATGATGGTTTTTGGATAGCCTTTACAGAGAAAGACGCTGAGCAGCTGTTTCTCTTCTGCTTTTCTTAGTGTTGCAGTGCTGCTGCAGCGTGACGCTGGCCACGCTACCACCCACCATGCTCGTGAGTTCATCGAAGCCTGGCACTCCACAAGCAATTCTATCAACAGACACATTGACCTACAACCAGCCTAGAAACCCCTCAGAATCCAAATCAACCACACAGCCAACCAGAGAGCACCGACCCTCAACCAATCCACGCAACCCCTTCCACCAGCAGTTCACCTCCCAATGACGCTGCCCTGAGGAGTCCTTATCACAAGACTCAGCACAAGACTCACTGACATAGCTGACCCATCACAAGACCCTCACTTGACACACCCACACCTGAAGCCCTTACAAACAGAAGAACACTGACATCCCTTAAACTCCACTGAAGATGTTACCTTGCCTGGTAATGAAACATTCAGAAACCAACCCACAAGCTTGAAGAATGAACCTTCACCCTCAATATTCTTACTCTTCGTTTACTTGTTGTTGGAAAATGTGACAATCCTAGAACAGGCCAAATCTAAAAATGCCAAGGAATTTCTAGAAGCTTGGCACTCTGACAAATCAGCCACCAATAGACTATATACTATGCAAAAAAGACAATCAGCCAGCTCAAAGGAGAACAAAAAGACTCCAGCACCTCTCTACCAGTAATCAGCACTTATATCATCTTAGCCATAGATTAATTCCAAGGTCAACTTCAGGCCAACAATCAAGTAAGCAACACCCAATTAAGAAACAGCCAAAGAGCCATTATTTATTTATATTTATTTATTTATTTGATTTGATTTGTCAATTGCTTGCAAGATAATAGGTATTAGTAAATAGTCCAACCAAAGAATCCCTAAGATAGCCCCCACTCTCACAGGCAGGCAAGACATCAGAATATAAACTGATAGCAAGTAGCACTCCTTACTAGCATTGAGGATGTTACCTAGTTTGGGTAATGAAGCGTCTGCAACAAAACAAGCAAGCTCAGAGAGCACCAAGGACCCCTCATTTTAATCCTGAGGTACAAATATTTTCTTTTATTGGTACTCTTTATTCCAAATAAGGAAGATAAATGCCCATTTTCTTATATCCAGTTTCTTCTGCGAATTCTTGTTGAACCTGCCGTTTCTCTCCTGCTCATCCTGATTTTTATATGGTATATATTTAAAATGCGCCATCCAAGAATTTGCCTTTAAGATCTTTTTGGGGACTCGCATAAAGTCACATTCTCTGTGCCTCATCTTTAGCATTGTTTTCATTCACGAAACATGAATGCATCAAAATTGCTGATATTGCAATGTTGGGATACTTGGTAAATATAACAATGGATTGTTTTCACATGATTTGTTCAATACAGCTGGGGCTGAATGGTCATAAGCTCTGGCTCATAATTACATTGGGCTTAAGTGATTGAACAAACTAGGCCACTAAAAATTGGGCCGTATTTGCCTAATTTTGCCCAAAGAAAGATTTTTAAAAATGAGTTTCAGTCCTTGCCTAATAATGAATTATGCATAGCTCATTTTAACCAGGTGGTTCATCACTGGTGCACAATCCCATTCATAGTGAAGCCACATTGACTCAGTGAAGCTTACTTACAAATATGTAGATTTATTATTATTGAAGCAATCTTGTGGTACATACAAGCTCACTTATGAAAAGTCAATGACATGGGATGGCTACCAGCCTGTGGCTTTATATTCAGTAATCAACAACTGAATGGCTATAAATATGCTTCAAAAAAGAGAATGCATCCGTGTAGGTTTCAAGACCTTTCAGCTCTAGAAATTTTTCTTCTTTAACTCTGCCTGAGCTGCACTTCTCCTTTTGGAATTGGTGCATAATTTGGGAATTCTGCTGGACTCATTGTTCCTGCTGAAAGACAATGTGGCCTCTATGGCTTCCCTTCCTTGACTAACAACAGTTCATTTAGTGACAGTTCAAAGTAACAACATCACTGAAAAATGTGACTTATAACCACATCATCTTTGCAGCTTCCCCATGACTATGTGATCAAAACTCAGATGCTTGGTCACTGATTCATATTTCTGACTGTTGCTATGTCCCAGGTCAGAAGGAAAGTCAATGGGAGGGCCAGATTCACTTAATAACTAGGTTACTAACTTATCCACTGCTGTGATTCACTTAACAACCGTGCCAAGGAAGGTCGTAAAATGGCGCAAAACTCACTTAACAAATTTCTCATTTAACAACATAAATTTTGGGCTCAGTTGTGATCGGAAGTCAAGTCATCTGTACTAATTGTGTCTGTTCTGGATTAAGAGGCTTTGCTTACAGTGTCTCATTTCTTAATCACCTCCCACGTGAGTCACTGCAGTGGAGTCTATGTGGGGCTGTCCCTGAAGAGAATTTGGAATCCACAATTACTGCAGTCCCGAATGCAGTAACAAGGACAATTTCTATGAACTGCAGTGGTTCACAGTAAGCTTCCTGGTGTGATTAAAATTGCTGGTTATCACCTATATTGTAAATCCTACATATGGGGATTTGTATCGGACCAATCATTTGCATAATCACCTGTCTTCCATTGTCTGCCCAATCCAGCAAGTCTAGCAAAGAGGGGTTTTCAAACCATGGTTTAAATCAAAAGTAATCAAACTAATTTGTGGTTTATTAAAACGTAAAGCCAATTTTTAATTACACTTACCCAGCTAGCAATGCAGCGAGCAAATTAAAATATGTTTAGAACAGGCTATAGCTGAAACTGTCTAGACAGTTTAAAAAAAAGAACAAAACACTGAATTATAAAAAAAAATGGTAAGAAATAAAACCATTATAAAAATTATTTCTCAGCCTGGTTTGTTCAGGTTTTTGAAATTATTTGTGCAAAACTTCCCTCTACCTCTTTGCTTTTCTTTCACATCCTCAAGTGATTTTCTGTAACAACTGATTTCCTTTAGTTCTAATGCAAGAAACCTACATTTAATGATGTCCTTTAATTTTTAACTCAATTAAATCACTAATGTGCTTGCTTTCCTTGCTACTACCCATGCACAGATAGCTTCCTAATTCACATATAAAAGGGAAACGGTACTTCTAGTTGATTTTGGGTGAAATCCTGTAGTTTTCTAAATGAAGACTTTATTTTTAATTAATAATTTGGATTTCCTTGTGAAAACATACATGGGCAAGCTGGCTTGCTGCATCTCTGGCGAAAGTGTAGATTGAGTTGAATGCGTGCTTCAGAATGCATAAATAGATGTCAGAATTCTGGCCAAGGAAAGCTAAAAGTATAGGATATATCAACTTTTTGAAAGCAGCTTTGCAAGATTGCCCATAAGGACATCATGGCACTACATCTCTAAAATCATTCTATTATTGCAGTTATTCTTGTTTATAACTCTGAATGATTATTGTTGAATTCCTATTTACATATGGAAGTAAATACAGAATACTCTTAAGCTGGTCTTTGTGTTCTATTAAAATAAAAGTTTTAGATTGTGGACTGGCGTTTCATAAGAAAAAAGTTATTTTATTTCAGGTCTTGGAGTCTCAGGCTTAATACAGATAGTCCTTGACTTATGACTACAACTGAGCCCAAAATTTCTGTTGTTAAGTTAGACAGTTAAGTGAAGTTTGCTTCATTTTTGCTGCAGTTAAGCGAATAACTGCAGTTAAGTTCTTAAGTGAATCTGGCTTCCCCATTGACTTTGCTTGTCAGGTCGCAAAAGGTGATCATGTGACCCTGGGACATTGCAAGCATCATAAGCATGAACCAGCTGCCAAGCATCTGAATTTCAATGATGTGATTATGGGGATGCTGCAATGGTTGTGTATATAATGTAAAAAATTGTAGAGCGTGAGAATTTGAATAGAATTATAACTCTAACAAAAATAATAAATGTAAAGAAAAGATGAATTCTATCTTACTTTTGGTAATCTCTGCATATTTCATTTTTATAACTGTGTTTTAGTGAGTTACTATTCTGAGACAGAAGTCCTGCTTGGGAGTCAATGTATCTGCGCCTAATTGCAGGTTGCACTACAAATTGGATGAAGCAAAGTTAGATTAATCAACTGCATCAGGGAGGATGTAGGAGTTTTGTCCCTCTGGAGAATAAATAGGTATGAGGTACAGTTGTTTCTCGGTATTTGAATATTCTATATTGTTGTATTGAGATCCCCCCATTTTTGACTTTATTATTATTGGAGACCTGCAAACGACTTAAAGTCAGATATACTTAGTGTCAGGGCTCCAACAAATCCCCCTCATTTGGGTACTATACAAGCCTAGTGAAATCATGATCTTTCTCTTTCTTTCTTTCTTTCTTTCTTTCTTTCTTTCTTTCTTTCTTTCTTTCTTTCTTTCTTTCTTTCTTTCCTTTCTTTTTCTTTCTTCTTCTCCACAAAAGGGGTATGTTCATAATCACACTGTTAGTACACAGTGGGGCAAAATTGAAGAGTAATGAATTAGGAAGGGTCAGCTCAAACTTTGTATTAACTTTGTGCCACAGACAAGAAAAGGGATCCCTATGGGGTAGGGAGTTGGTGAGCACATAAGGAACTTTGAAAATATTGTGTTGTGTATACTCTGCTTCTTTGTTCACAAATTGATTGTAATAAAGGGCATAACTGTTACAGATTACCAATTTACCAGAATCCTCCTTAATTGTACAAAATGGCATATCTCCTTAAAGTCTCTATTATCTCCTTCCCTTTTGGGGAGGCAGTATTTGCTTCTAGACAAAGCAATTTAATTACAGGCTAAATTTTTCTGGTTGCCCATGTGTCCATGAATGCATTTTGGAAATATAGTGTACCAACTCCCCCCATTTTTCTGATGATTTTTTAAAATCACTGTAAATTTCAGATAAAAAATAAAGTTTGACAGTCATGCATGGCATCTTGGGTTTAGAATTCTCTTCAACATTTTCTGCAATGTTTTTGCATTTCAAAAATGTTGTATCTTGGTGTGCATGTGTATGTTGTATAGATATACACAGTATTGTATTCTAAAACAAACAATAATCTAGCATTACATAGAAAGAGGTCTAAAGAGCATGATATCTAAAAAGCTAAGTGAGGGTCATCATTTACAAAGTGATTTTCTACCTTGGAGAATTTTCAAATAATTACACTGGCTAGTTGAAAATTTCAAATGACTTGATCCCAAATAAATAACCATTTAAAATTAGGTGGAACAATGCCAATAATATAAGCTGCAAATGAATGCTGAAAAAGCATCTAGCTCAGTACTTTCAAAATATCCCTCATATGTACATTTTGAAGAGACATCATATTCAACTAATGAAGGAGCTGTAGTATCATTTTTTCTGCTTCCCACTGCTAACTGAAAGAGATCATATTAGAGTTATAATATAATGGGATGCAAGTTATGAACAGGAAATATAGGAATCTTTATTTGAATGTGGATATCACAGTGTTTGAAATGAATCTGTTCAATGATGCTGTCAGCTATTTCAACAGAAATTCAGCTAACAGGAAGGAATTCTGCAGTTCTTCAGTTAAGTCTTTCCCAATGTATCATTTATATGACATTTTAAATTTTATAATCTCTTTGACAGAAAGTATTGTTTAAATCAATCTTTCTGCGCAGAATGATAACATTCTGAATTTTCTGGAAATAATTAGGGTCACAATTATATTCTTGTATACATAAGAAATGTAATAATATATCATTGAGTGCACTTGTACAAAGTACAAAATGATGTAGAAAAGACAAGGAGAAAAACAGTTACAAGGAAGTAAAAGCATAAAACTGCCTTATGGAAGATACATATATATATGGTAAATTAATTATATATATATATACACACACACACACACACACACACACACATATATTATCTACAAAAATTTGCTCAAAATGGAAAATAAAACAAGTAAAATTCAGTTTTTAAAACAGAAGCCTGGCCTGCAAGCAGAAATTATTTGACTTTGAAACATTATCAAAAGTGGCAGCAAGGACTGTCCAGGATTCAAAAAGGAAGTATATAGGCTGATCAAAACCCATTTTATAATGCTTTCATTAATATTCTTGTTATGTCTTCTTACAGCAATATCCTTCAGAACTGGAGCATGGATAGGAAGACTGGCAGATTATGTAAGGCATAATGAATAAGCATATCAGTTGGATATATCCGCATTGTTCCTACAAATGTGAACACAAAATCTGTTCAACAAATGTGAAAACAAAAGTGTCCAAGCAACAGCTTCCAAATAAAAATAGGAAATTCAGCAGTGCTAAAGTTTGTATCTTTGATTACAGGCAAGTACCTGCATATACTCAGGTATTTCCAAATTCTAGTATCAGAATAAATAATGCAAATTACACAAATCTAGATAAATTAATATTTGAAATATTTATTCTGAGTGTAAAATTTGGATTATTCTTCAGGAATAGGACATATCACTTTGAAAATCATACATAAATGAATAGAAACAGGAAAGAAAAACCTACAAATAAGGGAGGAGAGTAATACAGTTTTATCAGATTCTTGCTGAATACTGCCATATTCTTCTCCATGATCTTAACCAAGAACTAAATCTCTTGTTCTTAAGTAATACACTGCTCAAAAAAATAAAGAGAACACTTAAACAACACAATGTAACTCCAAGTCAATCATACTTCTGTGAATTCAAACTGTCCACTTAGATAGCAACACTGATTGACAATCAATTCTACATGCTGTTGTGCAAATGGAAAGAACAACAGGTGGAAAGCATAGGCAGTTAGCAAGACATCCCCAATAAAGGAGTGGTTCTGCAGGTGTGACCACAGACCACTTCTCAGTTCCTAGGCTTTCTGGCTGATGGTTTGGTCACTTTTGAATGCTGGCAGTGGCTTTCACTCTAGTGGTAGCATAGGACAGAGTCTACAACTCACACAAGTGGCTCAAGTAGTGCAGCTCATCCAGGATGGCACATCAATGTGAGCTTGTGCAAAAAGTTTACTGTGTCTGTCAGCGTAGTGTCCAGGCAGCACGGAGGCAGTTCCAGGAGACAGGCCAGTACATCAGGAGACGTGGAGGAGCCGTAGGAGGGCAATAACCCAGCATCAGGACCGCTACCTCCGCCTTTGTGCAAGGAAGGACGGAAGAGCACTGCCAGAGCTCTGCAAATGACCTCCAGCAGGCCACAACTGTGCATGTGGCTGCTAAATGGTCAGAAACAGACTCCAGGAGGGTGGTATGAGGCCCGACGTCCACAGGTGAGTATTTTGCTTACAGCCCAACACCGTGCAGGACATTTGGCCAGAGAACATCAAGATTGGCAAATTCACACTGGCGCCCTGTGCTCTTCACAGATGAAAGCAGGTTTCATACTGAGCACATGTGACAGATGTGACAGGGTCTGGAAATGCCGTGGAGAACGTTCTGCCTGCAACATCCTCCAGCATGACCGGTTGGCAGTGGTCAGTAATGGTGTGGGGTAGCATTTCTTTGGAGGCTCGCACAGCCCTCCATGTGCTCACCAGAGGTAGCCTGACTGCCATTAGGTACTGAGATGAGATCCTTAGACCCCATGTGAGACCATATGCTGGTGCGGTTGCCCTGGGTTCCTCCTAATGCACGACAATGCTAGACCTCATGTGGCTGGAGTGTATCAGCAGTTCCTGCAAGATGAAGCATTGATGCTATGGACTGCCCGCCCCTTCCCCAGACCTGAATCCAATTGGGCACATCTGGGACATCATGTCTCGCTCCATCCACCAACGCCATGTTGCGCCAGACGCCAGGAGTGGGGATGCTTAGTCTAGGGTTGGAAGAGAATCCCTCAAAAGACCCTGCGCCACCTCATCAGGAGCATGCCCAGGCGTTTGTAGGGAGGTCATATAGGCATGTGGAAGCGCACACACACTACTGAGCCTCATTTTGACTTGTTTAAGGACATTCTATCAAAGTTGGAATGCTTGTAGTGGTTTTTCCACTTTAATTTTGATTAATTTCCAAATCCAGACCTCCATGGGTTGCTAAATTTGATTTCCATTGATAATTTTTTGGGTGATTTTGTTGTCAGCACATTCAACTATGTAATGAACAAAGTTATTTCATAAGAATATTTCATTCATTCAGATCTAGGATGTCTTATTTTTGTGTTCCCTTTATTTTTTTGAGCAGTGTATATAGATTTTACAAGGACAATACCAACTTTTTGGTGGGATCATAGATCACATTAATTTTCTGATCCCTTAACAGAAGTTGCAAAACCATCAAACCCAAAAAGTCAGATTGTTTAGGTGACATAGATCCTTTACAGAATAATTTAAAAGATTCATAATTTAGACATATAAATGGATTGTGAGTTTTTAAAATTTCATTCTCTATTTTTAGACATATCTCTTATTGGTTATACAATTTCTGCTTCTCAGTGAAAGTGGTATAATTCACACCAGGCCTAGAATGTTATGTAAACTCAAGACAGTTGTATTTTATTCAATAAATAATGGTTAAACAAACTGTAATTTCTTGCAGTATGTGAAACTAATCCATGAAAATAAAATCTCCTTAAAATTTCCTAAGGCACACACACAAATGAAATATTTCCTTTTGGCATTGTAGCAATTTCCACATGTCTAAAACAGTGCAAGTATGGAAAATATTCAAGCTGGGAGACTACTTTAGTTTCTAATATAAATGAAATAAGTCTATGAAAGACTTAAATATAGTTATACCTTATTTATTGGAATGTCTACATCAAGTGAAGGATTATCCAGGCTTGGGGATGTTGCTGCTTCACCATTGCCCACATTAATTAATTAATTAATTTTTTAATTCCATCTCTCCGAACAGAGGGAAAAACAAGAGCAGAAACAAACTAAACTGCATCAGGAAAATTGCTCAGCTAAGACATACCTATTTTTATCTGACCTGAAATAAAGCTCGTTATGGCAAACTATTTCAATGGAGTTTGAATTCTGAGCAATGATTGAAGCTCTCAAAACAGATCCCACACACTGCATCTGAGATTTCTTCCTTAAAAGCATCGGAGCAAGGATTTTCATTCATGTCAAAAGCAAGAAAAGTGTTCAGGTTGAAAGGCATAGCATCCATCTTCCTAACCAAGGAGTTCTCCATCTGTTCCACAAGAATCATCCTTGTGGTTTTTTCTAGGAAAAAAAATGTAATCTTCACTGAAGGGTATGCTGGTACACAAACAGAAGAAGTTGCTGGATCTCAGCGAGGTGTCTCCATGACTGTCTTCTCCTTTAGCATTGGTCTGAAAAGAATGAAGCATGAAGGAGGGAGGGACTGGTGCCTTCAGTTGGTGGAGTGCTGTTGCCTTCCTCAGACTGTTCTGACAGTTCCCCATATTCACTATTATAAAAAGTCTGACCTCGGAGCTCTGATTGATATAATGGCTGACTTCTGCCCCTTGGTTTGGATTGATCCACTGTTGGGTCTGTATTTTGGTTGAATCCTTTACTACTGTTGGAGAAAAAAAAAACAGGAAGTCAGTTCCAACAAAGATATATTCTAACTGAAGCTTCCTCAAAAAGTTTGTGAACAACAGAAAGATCAAAATAAGAACAAACCATTTTGAAGATGAGTTGGTCTGGAAGATGTATAAATGTAGGTAAGAAAAAAAAGAGGTTACAAAGTAAGCAGATCTTTCTAAAGCCGTGCCATAACAAGCCAAATCTATACTTTAGTATTTTTCCAGTTACATCAATGTCAGCTACAGCCTTAAGCAATATTCTCACAGCTTTTATGACTACATTTTCATCTTTTTTGGAGAATAACGTTTATAGCATTTCTTTAAGTTCCATGCTTCAACAAATCAAAATCATTTCCAAACATGCCATAACTTTTACCTCTATCTCCATGTATCCAACTAGTCTTCTTGTTTAGCCTTTTTCATTCTCTATTCTTTCCATCAAAATTATTCTGCATTTTCTTTTCTTTTTACTACAGCTGTGCAATAATCTTTCCATATTATACCATACCTTTCATCCTTTTTTGTAGCACTAATTCTTTTATATGCAGCATTTTTAGCTGCAATCTGTTTCACCAAATGGCCTTCTGCACATTTTCCATTATCATAACTCCATGCATTTCTGTGGCATTCTGTAATGTAATTCTTTTCATGATTTTTTTATTTTATAGTTTATGATTTCAGTATTGGTTTCGTCGTTGTGAGCCACCCAAAAAGTTATGTTTAAGTTGGATAACCATACAAATGTTTCAAATAAACAAATTTCTGTTCCTGGAAGCTTTCACATCCATGGGCCTTATATCACTATTCACTGTTGGGAGATTAATGCAGTTTCTGGTATTTTTTATACAAGACTGAGTCCTTCCTGCAGCCAATCTACTTTCTACTTGTTTAATTTAATTTTATTGCTTTTCCCAAGATTCACTGTTGACACTATTAAAAAAAAATGGCAATCTACATTCAGCAGCTTTTTTCAGCCTGGTATCATTCAGCAATTCTCTCAAACTTTCATCATAAACATATTTTGTTAATCAAATTATAACATTAGATTTATATTCATTATCTTGCCATCTCTACATATGAATAGACTTATGCTTAAACCACACATACCGAACAGACTTTTTCCATAAGCAGATAAAGAATCCCTATTCTATTCATAAATGGCCCAGTCAGTTTTTCTGTATCACAACAAATACCATCTAAACAATTTTAGTAACGTATCACCATCTCTTAAAATAAAAGCAATGATCTCTTCTTCCCATATCCCATCCCTTATCTATAAATAAATCCTGAAAGCCTCAACACTTCAGTCAACAGGAAAACCAATAAATTGGTTGGAAATGAAAAATTATGTATTTTTACTTTCATCAAATAAATCAACATCATATTGCTTTGTTTTAGTTTTAACAATTTTGATCTTTAATCCCTTCAAATAATATCTTAGAATATGATTTCTGTGAAAATCCACTTTCACATCAAGAGGCATTTAATGCTGAAAATAAAAAGTCAAAGGGGTAATAAAGATTTCTGGATAATTAAAAGCTTTTGGAAACAGGAAAGGAGAGAGGAGGAATAAAAGGGCAGGGTCTGGAAGGGAGGAGACTGCCTGGAATTAAAAAAGAACTTATCGCAAAATCTCAACAAGACTTCCAAAAGTTACATTCTAAGTGAAATATCGCAACAAAAACCCCAGGAAGAGAAATTTGGAAAAGAAATCAGAAGATATAACTCGGGACTATCTGGATTACTTGATGATTTCTGGATTCTTGATTATTGTTTTGAATGACTAAAATC
>BHFT01058655.1:0-18334 GCA_004320025.1 Laticauda laticaudata
GAAGGGGTTTCAAAGTATTTCTAGCAGGACTACAAGATTCTGCAATAGTTTTATTCCTTAGGCTATCCGCCTGCTAAACTTGCCATATTTGTTTTTCTTGTTATATACATGTATATGTTAGACTGGGTTGTTTCTCCGTGTCATATAATATATGTGGGTATATGCATAATTTTGTAATTATTTATTTAGCCATGCTTTTGTAGTGTATATTGGAGGTGGCGACCCTTTGAGAGGTGCATGCAACAAAATTTCATTTTAATATATGCCAATTAATGTACATTCAAAGGGACGATAAAGTTTATTCTAAGTTCTAGCATATAGGATGGCCATATGAAAGGTTGCTTCTTCCTGTTTTTTTGTTTTTAAATGTCATTTTCAGCTGCCTCCCTATGACAGCCAAGAATTATTTGACGCAGCTCTGTTGAAAACTAAATTAACAGTTCCAAGCAATGACTTTCTATTATAGGGAAACATTTATTTTCCCTGCCTGATAAAATGTGCAGCTTTGCTTTGCTCTTAAGGATGAGGAACCTGCTCAGCAAATGTCTTTGGAAAAGGTCACAGTACTTCTGTTGTGTGTTTTACAAGAGATGTAGGAAGTTGCACTTCAGAGTAAATCAATACCTCTGAAAAAGTAAATATGAGATGGACGTAAGGGGGAAAAGAGATTAATAAGCAGATGGAAAGAACACACTGAACTGGGATTAAGTGATCCTTCATAAATTATAGAGAAATATTTAATCTTGCTTCATAAATCCTTGCTACAAATGACGAGAATTCTATAGATGTTAAGTGCTAGGAATTACTTACCATACTTTAAAATGTTAAAATGCCAAAAGAGGTAATAAAGCACATCCATAAGCAAACAGATGTAGTTTCTATCCCTTTACGGTTCTGATTGGCTTTCTCTCATACATATATACAAAATTATAAAGTCCATGAAAATCACAGTATTTATACACATGGAAATGTAGAAGAACTATAAACAACATGCACAATATGCAATCACAACAAATTCAGCACTGATTCTTAGGACAGTTTAAAAACCTAAAATGTTTTTAAATCCCCATTTTCACAGGGAAAAAAATAGTGACAACAAAGGTTATCTTATATCTGATCTGTCTTGCCTTAATTCAACCAGATGGAAGACACCATGGGAGCAAGGAGAGGATAGACATCCAGAAATTAATCTCCACATTTTAACACCTGTTCTCAAGGGCTCGGATGAGAAGAGGGAGTCTGTCGTCTGAAAATATTGGTTAAGTCTCTGAATCCTTAAAACTCATAGGGTCAAACTGCCCTCTTCAGGAGAAAGCTGCTGTAGCTACTTATCTCTCACAAAGCAAATAGAACTTCGATAAGGAAAGGCATAGGTTACACGGCTGATTATTGAACATGTCATTGATATATATTTTAATTGACCACTGAATAATAGTTCTGATATTTCAGTTCATAGAAGAAAAAATAGGAGCCAGCCGGGTGCAGCAGCTGCCAAAAAAGCCAACACAGTCCTAGGCTGCATAAACAGAGGGAGAGAATCAAGATCACGTGAAGTGTTAATACCGCTTTATCATGCCTTGATAAGGCCGCACTTGGAATACTGTGTCCAGTGTTGGTCGCCATGTTGAGACCCTAGAAAGAGTGCAGAGAAGATCAACGAAAAGGATTGGGGGACTGGAGGCTAAAACATACAATGAATGGTAGCAGGAATTGGGTATGTGTAATCTAATGAAAAGGACGACTAGGGGAGACGTGATAGCAGTCTTCCAGTATCTCAGGGGCTGCCACAAAGAAGAGGCAGTCAAGCTACCCTCCAAAGCACCTGAAGGCAGGACAAGAAGCAACAGATGGAAACTCATCAAGGAGAGAAGCAACCTAGAACTAAGGAGGAATTTCCTGACAGTGAGAACAATTAACCAGTGGAACAACTTGCCTCCAGTAGTTGTGAATGCTCCAATACTGGAAGTTTTTAAGAAGAAATGTTGGATATCCATTTGTCTGAAGGGGTATAGGGTTTCCTGCGTAGGCAGGGGCATGGACTAGAAGACCTCCAAGGTCCCTTCCAACTCTGTTATTCTGTTCTGTTCTGTTCTATTCCATTCCATTCCATTCCATTCCATTCCAAATAGATACATTTGAGGCAGAAAAAATTCAGAATAGGTACTTTTTAGAAATAGTGGTTGGCACCGTCAGACAAACATTGCTTTAAGAACAAGAAACTAAACAGATGGAAACTCATCAAGGAGAGAAGCAACCTGGAATTGAGAAATTTCCCACCAGTGAGAGCAATAAACCAGTGGAATAGAAGTTGCCTTCAGAAGTTGTGGGTGCTCCATCACTGAAGGTTTTCAAGAGATTGGACAACCATTTATCTGAAATGGGTGCTCCTGCTTGAGCAGGGGATTGGACTAGAAGACTTCCGAAGTCCCTTCCAACTGTATTATTCTGTATCCAATATTTTCCTTTCTTGGAAGAACACGGGCAGTCAATAATTTCAGAACCCACAAATGCAAGATTCGAAAACCCAATTAAAATTATTTCAGCAGTTGAAGTTCATTTGCATTCCAAAAGTTTTTTGTTTCTATTTGGTCTCTTTTGTTAGCTGGTATTTCTTGATGGAAAACACTGCCTCTGTTTTATCTTCATCCTGACTTTAAGTCCGTTGCTGCAGACATTTAATTGTTCAAATGCTATTAGCAAGAGTCAAGAGAGATCTTTCTCAGGCACCAGCCCTCTCAAGTCTCTAAATTAAATCTTTGATGGTGGCCCAGGAGCAGATATTAATTTTGATTATGGTTATGCGTGCAAATATCCATCCTGGTGGTATCATCTACTCAGCCTTGGCTGTTCTCCAAAACTTTAGGTAGGAAACCACCGAATAATACCAAAGGAAGGGAGTAAAAAAGTCAAAAACCTATCAGAAAGCATTGGCATATCTCTTCCATGTTGTTTCCAAAAGAATTACATGGGTTACATCAATCAGGTTGCTGGTAATTCAAAGATTTCGCCTGATTCAAGGAAATCTCCAACAACCATTAGCTATAACTTCAAAATGGGAAGGACATGAGTTGGGAATTCAGCCGGTTCTGATCAGTTCTGGAGAACCAGTAGCAGCAATTTTGAGTTCAGAGAACGGGCAAATCCCACCTCTGACTGGCCCCGCCAACCCCATCTATCCTCTGCCTCCCATTGAGTCCCAGCTGATTGGCTGGGTCTTCTTTGGTTGCCCTGCACAGGAGAATGGAACTGGAAAGCAGGTTAGTGGGGTAGGGAAGGAATGGAGATTTTGCAGTATCCTTCCCCTGCCACGCTCACCAAGCTATGCCCACAGAACCAGTAGTAAAAAAAAACTGAATCCCAACCACTAGGACACGCGTGTTGGATCCGCATAGTTGCAGCCCTGCTTGGCTTTGATGACAGCCTGACAGTTTTGTGACATGTCCTTTTTGTGCTCCAAGAAAGTGATGTGATGACTGTCACTCCAGGTCCATCAGAGCTGTTGGTATTTCTCTCCCCTTGACTCCCAGGAGACCATCCATCTGCCATTCTCCAAAACAAAACAGCATTTCATGTGGGACGGGGGTTCCATCTTCTTTGCAATGGTTTGTTGGGTCTTATTCTTGCTTAAGGAGCAAGAACCTTCAGACTCGGAGGTTGAAACAAACTATTACAGGAAATTGGCTTGATAAATTGGCCAGCCCCATTCCCCTGGCCCAGCATGTTATTTTTATTTTAATGATTCTTATCTGTAATGCTGGTCAGTTATTATAATAAAATTATTAGGATACTTACTTATTGCAGATCCCTTTTCCCCTTTTCTCTTCACCTAAGGTTGCTGAATCTCCTCCATTATAGTTGCACCTTTATTTCAAACGACATGCAATAATGAAAATCCCATGCCTAGAACACTCCGTATATTTCCCCACCAAAAAGCAATACTTTGGATACGACAACCCCTTTTTTTCTAGTCTTATGGGTTGGCATCATTTCTAGCTCCTCTTTGCAGAAGGCAGAATCCAGGAATAAATTGGACATTGACCCAACAGAGCTGGGAGAGAAGGAATATTCCAGGTCCTGTCCCCAACGGAAGTACATCAGGCAGGACCCATAAGAAGAGCCTTCTCTGCGGTGGCTCCGTCCCCCTGGAACATCATCAATCCAGTATTAGGACTGTTCCCACGTTGACATTTTCTTAGAAGGCTCTGGAGATGTGCTCTTGCCAGCGGGCCTGGGCAACCCAGAGCGAGATAGAGCCCATCCAATGGCTCATTTGATTGCTATGTTGTCACTGGGGGTGGCTTCTAGGGTTACTGTGTTTTATTCTCTGTACTGTGTTTTTATTATTTGTGAGCCATTTAGAGTCGCCGAGAGTGAGTTGGCGGCTATATAAATTAGATGTTGGAAAGATAGAGATAGATAGATAGATAGATAGATAGATAGATAGATAGATAGATAGATAGATAGATAGATAGATATAGATGATATATATGATATATAAATATATAGAGAGATATAGATGATAGAGATACAGATTAGATATATATGATATATAGATTAAAGATAGATAGGTATAGAGATGATAGATCGATAGAAATAATTAGATACAGATTATGTAGATGATAGATGTGGATGACAGATAAGATTATATATAGATATGATATATATAGAAATAGATATTGATGATATAGAGACAGACAGACAGATATAATCCATCAAGGATGTTCCTAAGAGTATTACGCATTCATGTGCTTCTCATGCATCAGGCAGGTGTGTGAACGTGAAAGATTAAGGCCGCTGTGCAGCTTCACCAACGACGTCCTATTTCATGACTCATCTAGGGTAAAGGGTTTAAGAGCTGGAACATATTTACATAATATTGCAATGCTCTTTGTTTACTCATCTAACAAACCTACCCTGATCAGGAAACAAATGAGACTTCTCCGGAGGAGATACAAGGGGTCCCCCTAGCCAACTTGCTCAGACTGAAGAAACTACTTGGACAAGCAATGAAACATTTTGAAGCCACACGGAGAGATGGCCACTTGCCATGACCCAACTTCCAGACCCCAGAGAGAAAAACCCTCTTTCTTCCCTGTAGGAGCCCCCTTGAAGTCTCAAAGAGACCAGAGGCAAGTTATACAGGTAACAGTAAATTAAATAAACGCCAGAACGTCTGAACAAATTGTAGGAGAGCTTTGATTGTCATTGATCTGCTTCAGTTCGTGGGAAACCATGACTTAGCTATGGCTGACAGATCTACCACTCACCTGTTTGACTCATGTTTTTTCAATACTGGCTAACTTTCATCCAACACAGCCAAGTGTTTTATTTTCTTGCAAACAATATCATAAGCTGCTATGGCAACCACGGTTGTTTTTACAAGAGCCGAGTGGGAATGTTTCCTCTTTGGAAAACTTCTAAGGAGTGAAATCATAGCAAAGAAATTCCAGCTCACCTGAGGTACAATTGGCTAGTATTTCTGTGCTACCTCAGCTCAATGGCTCAGTGATCTTCTGAAGAAAAGGAAAATGGCAGTGGTGGGTGTTTTTAATGCATTGCCTAGATTTGCTTTAAGCTCTATCATTTAACTATGGCTCAAAAACAGAAATAGCTAGGTTCATACACTTGAAACTAAAATTAAATTGTACTGTGGGACATGGCGGCTCAGTGACCAAGACACTGAGCTTGTCGATCAGAAAGGTCAACAGTTCAACAGTTCGAATCCCTAGCACCATGTAGTGGAGTGAGCTCCCGTTACTTTCCCCAGCTTCTGCCATCCTAGCAGTTTGAAAGCATGCAAAAATGCAAGTAGAAAAAGAGGGACCACCTTTGGTGGGAAGGTAACAGCGTTCTGTGCACCTTCGGTGTTTAGGCATGCCGGCCACGTGACCACGGAGACGTCTTCTGACAGCGCTGGCTCTTCTTCGACTTTGTAACAGAGAGGAGCACTGCCCCCTAGAGCAAGAAATGACTGGCACGGATGTGCGAGGGGAACCTTTACCTTTACCTAAGGCCTAGAGTATACTTGTGTCAACTCTGAAGTCTTGAAGGAGAAGCAATAGCAATATTTCAAAATGTTCAGAAAAAAAACTACGTTCTGGATTGAAGCAACCCACCCAAAGGCTCCTCCAAATTCAGGATTTTTTTTTAAAAATCCCCCCTCAGTGGCTTACAAAGTATAGCAAATCTGAGCATCCAAAGTCTGGTCACATGACCATGGTATGTTGCAACTGTCATAAATGTGAAAAATGGTCATTATTTTTAGTGCCGCTGCAACTTTGATTAGTCACAAAATGAAGGACTGACATATATCATAGTTGCTGTTTCCTTTCTTGGAACGAGCCAACATCATCTCATAACACGACCCTTTTTTTCCTACAGCTCCAGATCCCTCTGTCAAACTTACCTTGTCTGCCAACAAGCTCAACTTTCAATGAGCGGAGTTTTTCAAGCCACCCTATTAAGATCAGAGCGTCGGCGAAGCATTTCCTGTCCACCAGAAACCAGCAAAAAAAAAAAACAACATTCCACTTGCCCGCAAAAAAAAAACAAAAAAAAAACCACCATACATCAGTCCCTTCCCAAACTAAAATATCAAATATATTGAGGATTATTTCAGCATCATACAAAAATAAGGCATCATCGAAGACCATTTACAACTGGAGAGCTCTTTTTCGGATACGAGCGACTGCCTTTCCCAAGTCCAGAACCAAGCTGGAATATTTTTAGATCTCTGTTCATTAGTGATCCCAGAATTAAGTGTCTCAATCCTTACTGACAGGTGTTATGAGAAAGGCAGACAGATGGGAAACTCTCTTGGGCTGTCAAAACAGAGCCTTCTCTGGAGGCTCCATTCCTCAGCAATGGCAGTGGTCTCACCAGTTTTGTAATCCTCCAGAATGTAATCCTCCAAGCCAGCAGTGCTTTGGTGTTTTGGAGGTCAAGACTGCTTCTCACTGGGCTTCTGCACATCTCTGCTTCTTACTCTTTTCCAACAGAGCCCTTCAGGCTCGACTTCTGCTTCTTCTTCTCCCTCTGTCCGATAGCACGGAAGAGTTTCTTCCTGGCTTCCTTCTGCCTCTTCAGCTTCGCTTCTTCCTCTTTTGCTTTGTCCTTCTGGTGTTCTCTGACCTGCTGGCGGTGCTGCGCCTTGTTCTTCTGCACCTTGTGGTTGTGTACCGTGCCCAGAGCCGAGAGAAGCGCTGCCACCTGAACACAAGAAAGGTACACAAAGTTGACAGACCCGAGTCCCAAGTTGGGGAAGAAAAACAACAACATAACCTCAAAAAGGAAGCCAAGACACAATACAATGGCGACATGCTGGGGTTTAAATTGTAGGAATTATCAACCCCGTGTCCACCGGTTTTAATATCTAGCATTAGCAAAGAGACTTCTTTTAAAGGTCTCAGAAAAGCTGGCTTAATTCCTTTTATTGTACCTACAATCACCAAGGTAATTGCTATGATTAACTCAGGCGTTAAAATACTCTTTTTTCCCATCCTTGGGTCATGAAACTATTAAAGGGTAACACAAACAATGCCTGTTGGCGGCTGCTAAATCTGTATTTAACTACCTACCATCCTGTCCCACCAAAGTCATTTCATCCAAACACTGGAAAGGCTACCCAAAGTAATAAACACTGTGGCTGTATTTACTACCTGTGGACACTGATAAAATAATTCATCAGAGCTGGCAGGGTACCTGGGGCCTCTTGCACGGATATTTTCTTTTTTAAAAAAGCATTTACAGCCAGGGCAGAGTTTACAACCGGAGTAGAACACAATGTGGGGGGGTTGTGCAATTGCTACTTCAGGCCTCAAAAAAGCGAGGAAGTTTCTTAAGAAGAAAACCTCCACCTAAAGATGGAAGGATTGCATGAATACACAGGGAAGTACAGCCACCATTCAGCCCAAAATTTATATTGTTAAGCGAGACACTTGTTGAGTTGTGCCTTATTTTATAACCTTTCTGGGCCACCGTGGCTGAGGGAACTGCTGCAGTTGATAATTCCTACAATTTAAACCCTGGCACTTAAGTCACCCAGTTGTTAAGTGAATCTGGGCTTCCTCATTGACATTGCTTCTCAGAAGGTTACAAAAGTGGAATTGCGTGACACCCACCATCACAAATACGAGTCAGCTGTCAAGAATCTGAATTTTGATGACATGACTGGGGGAGGAGGGGGAATGCTGCAACGGTTTTAAGTGTGAAAAATGACACACACACCCCATGCTGTTGTAACTATGAACTGTTACTAAGTGAACTCTTGAAGGTCAAGGACCACCTGCAGGTAACACAGGCCATCTTCTAAACATGCTTTCGTGGAATTGGACCAAGGATGTGAATCAAAAGGAAGCTGTGTAGGATCAACTCCACCTCTAAAAGGAGCCCATCAATCAATTTTACTGGGGGGGAAATGTCCTTCTATCGCTGCACCATAGAGGTTATCTTAATTTACTACACCTGTGTATGGTTTGCCAATTGCTCAGGGGCAGATAGGACAGCGCTGCAGAGGGTTAATGTTATTGCCCAGAGGATCATTGGTTGACCTCTCCCCTCTTTGGAAGAGCTTTAGAGCTCCTGCTGCCTTAAGAAAGTTCAAAACATCCTTGAAGATCCATCTCACCCTGGGCACCCCGCCTTTTTTGGAACTATTACCATCTGGCAGATGGTACAAGATAATAATAAAAACAAGGACAAGTAGGCTGAAAAAACAGCTTCTTTCCCAGGGCAGGAACTCTACTGAATTCTACTGTATATTGCAATATTAATGCAATATTGGGGGTTTTCAACAGGGATGGGCTGCTGGGGACTTGCAGGGGTTCGGGAGAGTCCCCGAGCAAAGATTCTGTGCAGTTCAGAAGACCCCCCCCCATCCCACTCCTGGCTGGCCTCGCCCACCCCNGAGTCCCCGAGCAAAGATTCTGTGCAGTTCAGAAGACCCCCCCCCATCCCACTCCTGGCTGGCCTCGCCCACCCCTCCCCTCCCAGGAGTCCCCACACAACCCATTTTGGATGCAGGTAAGTGCAGGGGGTGCGCAGAAGCTCGGGGAGAGCAAAAACCAGGCCTCCTGGAAGTTCAGGAACGCCGGAAATGAGCCCGTTTCCCTCTTCCAGAGAGCCTCCGGAGCCCAGGGAGGGCAAAAATGCCCCCCCACCATGGTGCAGGCGGCCAACTAGGCCACGCCCATCACAGTCACGCCCACCCAGCAACCGGACAGAGAACCCATTGATAAAATTTTTGAAGCCCACCCTGGTTTCCAATTCAATTGTATAGAACAGGGATCTCCAACCTTGGCAACTTTAAGCCTGGCAGACTTTGCTTTGCTGGCTGGGGAATTCTGGGAGTTGAAGTCTGCCAGGCTTAAAGTTGCCAAGGTTGGAGATCCCTGATATAGAATGTGAAGGATGTGTGTTTTTGTTTTATTTTTTAATGTATAATGTACACTGAAGATGGCATGTAATTTCCTTGTACGAGGTGCAGATGACAATAAAATAAAGTGGTTTTTTTTTAAAATCATCTTTATAACACCCACTGTAATGCTTAGCAACTATTCTGGGTGAAATTTATGAGAGGAGGGGAGCTGCTATGGAAGGCCACAAAAGATCTCACCTTCCTTTCATGCGGTTCCCTGATCACAGCCGGTCTCCACTGATCCTTGGGGACTTTCTTTTTCCTTTCTTGGAACTTGGGCTTATTCTTAAACGGCAAGGCCTTCTGAAGAGCTTTGGGAATATGCAGCTTGTTGAAATGTTTCTTCTCTCGGGTTATCGGCTAGGAAAGAGGAGGAAAGAGGAAAGGAATGGTTTTTCAGCAATGTTGCAAAGCATTTCATTTGGAATCGTTTCGGGCACAATGTTTGTGGAATATCCTACTTTGAGCAAAAATCCAAACAAATACCCCACAGCCTGTTTGTTTCAAGCTATCAGTGCTTTCAGGAATGACTGTAAATGGAATCTATCTATATAAAAGCGAAAGACCACTCACGCATCATCACAAAAGCCCCAGAATCATAAAGCCCACAAACTTGAAATTTGGCCTGTAGGTTCTTCTTGGCTTCAAAGGATTTTGTGAAATGACCATCAGAGAGAGCATTTCGAGTATTTCCTATATTATTATTATTATTAACACGCTCTGATGCTAAGGAGTTCTTGTTCTCCTCCTTTCTGAAAAGAAATCTCTTCCAAATGCAAAACAGAAGCAGAGGAGAAGAGTTTCAATTTCAATTCCACAGCAGCAAGCAGCTTTAGTACAGAACAGTGGAGCTAAGCCACGCCCAGGCTCCTTGCTTTCTCTTTTTTGCTCGCACAGCAAATATTATTTGTTTCCAAAAGCCCTCAATTCTCTCACCCACTGACAGGACGCTACCCAGATGAATACCGATGGATGATGGTAGGCAGAAGCACAATTCTCCCCCCCTTTATTTTCCTCCCCCAAAAGTTGCCTGATCCCATAGTTTCATTGCAAAGCACAGGTTTGTGCTTTGGTAGTGTTTCATAGTGTTAGGTAGTGTTTCGTATTTGAAATGCAAATAGTTGCACAATTACACACACATACACACAAACCCCAGTTTAGGGCAGGCTTTGCATTTCCTTGCTTCTTCTTTCGGTGAGCTCACTTCATTTTGCACTGAAACAAATGACTGCCAACACCAATCACAGTTGATTTAATCCACCGACTGGCAATCTGCAGTTGACATGCAGTTTCTAAAATAATTTCTGTACTCCCACCCCCAGCCACTTCAAATAGTTCCACCCAAAATTCAGTAGTCCATAAATATAAAATAATTATTTAAGTCTTGAAATATGCTTAAAAGTTTAACACAAATTTCTAACATCCCCTGTAACAGAAAAATTCTGTCCCTTCCTTTAATGCCTCTTTCTACAATTATGATATCCAGTTTCCTTCTCTGTATATGTTTATCCATCCATCCCTACATCCATCCAGCCACTCATCCAGCTATCTATGTCTGTCTGTATGTCCACTATCTATCATCCATCAATCTATCCATCTATCCAGCCATCTGTCTATCCAGCCAGCCAGCAAGCAATTCATCAGACTGTCTGTCCAACCATCTATCTAATCATTTTATCTCTCTTTAATTACCTTACCTATCCAATCCCCTAATCTATCTACCTACCTACCTATCTATGTATCATCTATCCTATCTACCTGAGCCGTGGTGGCACAATGGTTAGAGTGCAGCACTACAGGCTACGTCTGCTGCCTGCCGGCTGCCTGCAATTTGGCAGTTCAATCTCTCCAGGCTCAAGATTGACTCAGCCTCCCATCCTTCCAAGGTCAGTAAAATGAGGAGCCAGATTGTTAGGAGCAATTGCTGATTCTCTAAACGGCTTAGAGAGGGTTGTAAAACCACTGTAAAGTGATGTCTAAGTCTACTGCTATTGGTTTCTTTTCTTTTCTTTGTTTCTTTCTTTCTTTCTTTCTTTCTTTTTCTCTTTTTCTCTTTTCTTTCTTATCACCTTCTCTCTCTAATCATCTTCTCTCTCCCTCTAGCCAGCCATGTCTCTTTTTCTCAATAAAATGAAGGAAAAAACCCATCTGGAACCCTTACAGTGAACCAAATTAAAATTAAACCACGTGGCAAGAAAGCTAACAGATTCTTGGAAGGGGTCCATATCCAAACCACTACCTCAGAGACAAAAATCATTTAAAAAAAAAAAACCTGCCACACAAACACATCACACCGACCGCCCTACCTTATAGAGGGAATCCTTGTTTTGTTTCAGCCTGATGCCCCTCTCGTGTCTCAGTTGCCCCGTGGTCTTCATTCCTACCCAGGAGGATTTCTCACCCGGAGGCTTCAGTAAAGAAGTGACCGGATTATAGAAGGCAGGGGTAGACACAGGGTACCACGTTCGCATGAATACGATGTCTGAAGAAAGAGAAAATAACTATATATATCTATATCTATATATTTAAATTGGTTTCCCTCTTTAATGGCTCACAGTTTGGGAGATGTCATGTCCCTGTTGGAGTCTGAATCCGAGGAGGAAGACAAACAGCTGACAGGAAGTGTAAGTGTAGAAGTGTGACTGTGGAGGAAACTGGGGAAGGGCACAGTCTGGCTGCTGACTCTCCATCTTCCCAATTCCTCCGACCCCAGAACTGATCTTCCTCCTCCTGACCCCGATAAAGCCAGGTTTCACATGTGCAAAAGTGGAAAAGCCAACTTACCACTCATCAATAACTTGTCTTCGAAAGTTGCTCGGAAGGCTCCCTCGGGGGTCTTGAGGGCTTTCTTAATCTGTCCTCGGATGCCGCTCACCGTCCGGATGGCTGCCCCTTCAAACCTAGCCACTTCCAGCACAGAGTTAAACATCCCCTGCATGGCATAGAAGAACATTTCTATTTTTGGTGCACCAGGATTAACAATCAAAGAGCCAGTGTTTCTTCTAACTCACCTTCCTCTGTTATTGATAGAATAGAATAGAATAGAGTAACAGAGTTGGAAGGGACCTTGGAGGTCTTCTAGTCCAACCCCCTGCCGAGGCAGGAAACCCTACATCACTTCAGACAAATGGTTATCCAACATCAATTTCTTTTAAATTTCCAATGTTGGAGCATTCCCAACTTCTGGAGGCATGTTTCACTGGTTAATTGTTTTAACTGTCAGGAAATTCCTCCTTAGTTCTAAGCTGCTTCTCTCCTTGATTAGTTTCCACCCATTGCTTCGTGTCCTGCCCTCAGGGGCTTTGGAGAGTAGCTTGACTCCCTCTTCTTTGGGGCAGCCCCTGAAATATTGTAACACTGCTATCATGTCTTCCCTTGTCCTTCTCTTCATTCAGCAACCATTCTTTGTATGTTTTAGTCTCCAGTCCTCTCATCATCCTCACTGCTCTTGTCTGCACTCTTTCTCGAGTCTCAACATCTTTTTTACATCGTGGCGACCAAAACTCAATGTAGTATTCCAAGTGTGGCCTTACCAAGGCATTATAAAGTTTATATTATATTAAGGTTATAAAGTTTATATTATATTATTATATTAAGAATTGTGCTTTTTTAAAAAAAATCAACAGAGGTATCTTTGAGAGACATTTCAGCCACAAATCAAAGCAAGCATGTCTCTAATAAACCACAAATGTACCCAAATTTACGTTGGTCCTTTTATTTTATTGATTGATTGATTTACCCATGGGCCATATTAAAGTGCAGAGATCCAGAAACCAATTATTACTGAAATTTGACAAAAGCAATCTTAAATGGAACTGGATAAAATGCAATTTAAAAATGGAATTGGAATAAAATGTGATTTAACATTTAGGTTGGTTTTTTTTAAATCCGTGGAATTAAGTACCACACCAAGATAAATTTTAACTTTGAGCTCCTACCCAGAGACTTCTGAGGTGGGTAGCCGTGATAAATTTAAATGAATAAAGGTGAAACAATACACGACTTACAAAAACTAAATGGCAACATTTTCTGCTCAAACACATACCTTAATAAAAGCTGTATTCTTGAAAATTTTGAAAGGGAAACCGATCAACTTTAATTTCTTCACAATCCTGATGGACTTATCCAAGTCGAGCACAACGCCAGTGGCAGCTATCCGAAAATCAGCCTGAAATAAAACAACGAAAGACCATTTATGACGTACGAAGTTTTTTTTTTGAAAAGTCTCGGGCTTTTGATGTAGTTTACTTTTCCTGCAACTCTGTGGAGATTCCCTGTCATCCAGGTCATAATTGTCCCAAAGGTGCTTTTTTTTTTTTTTTTTTTTTCAAGAGGCAAATGGACTTTCTTTATTTTTCCTTGAAGGGGTTTTGCTTCTCACCCAAGAAGCTTCTTCAGTTCTGACTGAATGGTGGAGGATGGAAAGATGTAGATTCTTTGCAGTCATCTGGTCGTTCGCGCTCTCTCTGAGAGTTACTGAGGCCACTTGGAGCTTTATCTGTATAATATAATTGCTTCCATCCTCCACCATCCAGTCAGAGCTGAAGAAGCTTCTTGGAGAAGCAAAACTTCTTCAAGGAAAAACAAGAAAGTCCAGTATCCTCTTGAAAAAAGCACCTTTGGGGCTTTCTCTGCATGGAAAGTCTTGAGGGAAAAAAATTACCTGTCAACTCATAAAACATTCCTGTGCCTGTTTTCGAGTTGCCATAAACAAGGAGGGGGGGGAGGGAATCTGACGAAGCATTCCGGCAGTTTACAACCAGAAGTACATTCCACCTTTATCTACAAAGATTGTACCTAGGCTACCGGATCTTCTGTCCCCGAAAATCCTTCATTGGAGAACATGATTGATGACACCCAGCTCGTTAACGCTGGCATGCTGCTCCTAATAAATCTTTTGAAGTTTTTTGAAGCTTGACTTGAGGCTCATGATTTAATTAGGGCAATCTCCAGAACCCTGACATTACCTTTATAGGCATTAAAAAAAAATCAGTTTGGACCAGGGCTTGGTAAAACAACGAGAATATCTGTAGTTTAGTTTAGTTTACTTTATTGTCATTGCACCTTGTACAACGAAATCAAACACCAACTTCAGTGCACATCATGGCCATGAAAATAAACACAAACACACATCCTTCACCCTCCACACACTGAATCTAAAAACCCCGACACTGCACCAACACTGCACTATACAGTAGAATTCAAAAAAAATATTCTGAATGAAGAATTTTTCTTCTCAATGTTACCTCCAGGAATGGAACCATTTATTAGCACTTCCAACTGCCAACGTTGAAGCTACAGTATTTGGGCTCCTTTTCAACAGCACCAATTCACAAATAAAGTGATTGTAAGGAAGCGGATCGGAAACCGGCCGTGCTAACGTACTTACCGTTGTACCACTCACGGACTGGACTGCCAAACACCCGGTTCCTTGTGGAGTTATGGGTCCTATAAAGAAGGTTGAATGAAACCATCAACCAATGCCTTAATAGGGTGCCTTCGTTTGTTTCTTTGTTCATGTGATGTTCATGCCTTCCCTTGAGAGACGATAAAAATAAATGCGTGCCAGAAGAACGGCTACAGCATTAAATGAAATCTTTTCTAAGGTGAGCCCCGGTTCTGGTTCCATATCCTTGTACAGGGGAGTCCTTGATTTATAGCTGTTCATTTAATGGCCGTCCAAAGCTACCACTGAAAAAAAGGGACTCACGGCCACTTTTCAGAGTTGCGACCTTTCCAGCATCCCGGCAATCAAAATTCAGGCGCTTGACCACTGGCTCATACTTGGTGTTGTCCCAAGGTTGCCTGATCTCCCTCCTTGACCAGCAAAGTCAATGGGGAAGCCAGATTCACTTAACAGATGTAAAGTGACCCACTTAACAATGATGGCAAGAAAGGTTGTTACAACGGGGCAAAACTCCCTTCACCAATGTCTCCATTGTGGTTGTAATGTGGAGGACTGCCTGTGGTTTCCTTGGCAACCATCTAGGCCAGTGTCTCTCAACCATGATGGCTTTAAGACAGAAGTCCCCAAACTTGGCAACTTTAACACTTTTGGACTTCAACTCCCAGAATTCTCCAACCATATTCTCCAGCTGGCTGGAGAATTCTGTGAGTTGAAGTCCACAAGTCTTAAAGTTACCAGGTTTGGAGACCTCTGCTTTAAGATGTGTGGATTCACCTCCCCTGCTGGCTGGGGAATTCTGGGAGTTGAAGTCCATGCCTCTTGAAGCTGCCACGGCTGAGAAACACTTGACTTAGAAGGTGGGGGTCACTGCTGCCTCATTTCTCCAAAAATGAGAGCTCTCCAACTTCTGAGCGCCTCAGCTCTAAATCCTAATCATGTCTGACCTTCCTTCATTTTTTTAAAGTCACCCAGCCAAGCATGAAGGAAGACGATGTTTGAAAATGAAGGAGGAGAAAAATGATGAATGGCCCAGTTCATCAACCACCTGATCTGAGGAACGAACCTGTAATCAAGATTTACAAACTCTTCACAGTGTAGCGAATCGGAGCATCCTTCTTTCTCCAAGATTGCTTCTTATGTGTATCTTCATGGACTCAATATGATTCTTTGCCTTTCATGCAGCTCATGAACTTGCATTACAGATATTTCAACCGTCGGTTAAAATACACCTTTAATGTATTTGAACAACAGTGATACCTCATATTTGGGGATGCCATCTGCTTGTTATTCTCATGTAAATATCTATTAACAAGGTGTCCAAACCATTGTCCTTCTGTCACTAGGGTGAGGTCTGCATCGTGTGTCTTTTGCAAACAAACAGCAGTTGTTGTGTTAACCAACATTGAAAGCATCACTATGTTTGGCAAAGTCCTTTTTCAAATTAACCAGTAACAGTGAATTGTTATTACTCCTAATACAGTAAAACAGCTTGGCAAGTGGTTCCTTGCTGTATAAATAGGATCAAAACCATGTGAAGTACGAGTATCGCTTTGTAAATCCTTAGTAAGGCCACCTCTGGAATCCTGCATCCAGTTTTGGTCAACACATTCCGAAAAAAGATGTTGAGATTTTGGAAAGAGTGCAGAGAAAAGCAACTAAGATGATTAAAGAGATAAAAACCTATGAAGAATGGTTGCAGGAACTGGGTATGGCCAATCTAGAGAAAAGAAGGGGACATGACAGCTGTCTTCCAGTATTTGAGGGGTTGCCACAAAGAGGAGGGGGTCAACTTATTTTCCAAAGCAAAAAGTACAAGAAATAATGGATGGAAACTAACCAAGGAGAGAAGCAATCTGGAATTAAGAAGAAACTTCCTAACAGTGAGGACAATTAACCAGTAGAACAGCCGACCTCCAGAAGTTGTGGGTGCTTCATCAGTGGAGGTCTTTAAGAAGAGACTGGACAGTCACTTGTGTGGAATGGTATAGGGTCTCCTGCCTGAGCAGGGGGTTAGACTAGAAGACCACTGAGGTCTCTTCCGCCCGTTATCCTGTTAAAACTGGATTTTTTTCAACAGGTCTTGGGACACTGGAGATGTTCTGAGCTGTTCCCTTGTGTAATCTGGAATTTAATGAATGGAGAGCTTATTATTTCTAACACTGCATTTTGGTTTGTGTTTATCCCTCTTTTCAACTTCTCAAAGTTCCTTCATTTGGAGCAATATCTAAACCCTACAAATATATATAAACAAACAAGCCTTCTTTATTAACAATTTCTTGCAAATGGAAATGCAGAATTTTCATTTTATTTGACAGAACTAGTTAGAAGTTAGAATTGGGGCAACCCCTTGGCCTCCAGAAACTGTAGGTGCTCTATCACTGGAGGTTTTTAAGAAGGGGCTGGACAGCCCCTTCCCTGAAACAGTTTAGGGTCCCCTGTTTGAGCAGGGGGTTAGATTAGAGGACCTCCGAGGTCCCTCCCAGCTCTCTTCTGATTGGAAGCCCTACGCAGTGCCTCCCTCCCAAAGGTGAAAAGTTGCGACATTACCAGCTCTTACCCCAGAATGTTACTCCGCAGTGCATGTGTTGTGGCGTATACTTAAGCAGCCTGTGACGTCCATTGTGGTCTTCGATGTAATACGCAGGAATTGTCTGGAAGCGCCTCCAGCCCAGAGAAAGAATCACAGGATCCCGGGTTTTGAGGATCTTCTTGTGCCAGCGATGCTTCTTCAACCGCATCTATTAAAAAAAAACCAAAAAACATGGAACTATCTCATCTCAGAAGCCCTTTGAACAATCACTACCTCCCCTTTGTTGAGAACAAAGTTTTCAGTTGCATAATATCAAACTATGGAAGAGACAGAGTGGGACTTGATTCAAATTAGTGTGTGTGTGTGTGATCGAGCTTTCAAAATCCCCAGGGAATAGAAACAACTCTTGGCAGCAACTTACCAATAAGGCATAGAAGGTCAAAAAGAAACAAAAATGCACATTTAGGAAACATACGTATGTATGTATCTAGTCTGTATGTACAGTATGTAAGATCGGTATGCAAGTATGTATACACACCTTCAGAGAGAGCTACGTTCAGGAGCATCTGAGAATCTCTACCTGTCACAGAAGGGGGCGCAATGGCCCATGGGTTAAGGATGCTGAGTTTGTCACATGGAAAGCTGACAGCTCAGGTTCGAGACCTGAGCTTCATGTGACGGGGTGAGCTCCTATTCCTTGCCTCAGCTCTTGCCCAGGTAGTGGTTTGAAAGCATGCAAGTGTGAATAGATAAATAAGTACCACTTCGGTGGGAAGGCACCGTATATAGTCATGTTGGCCACATGACCACAATGGCACTTAGACTTCTAATACTGCTTCAATAGTGCTTTACAGCCCCCTCTAAGCGGTTTCTGGAGTCAGCCTTTTGACCCCAACAATCTAGGTTCTCATTTGACCCACCTCGGAAGGATGGAAGGTTGAGTCAACCGGGAGGGAGGGAGGGAGGGAGGGAGGGAGGGAGG